>PNEQ01113240.1:0-45707 GCA_003012365.1 Medauroidea extradentata
TCGGCATAATAACCGCAATTTCTCTCAAATATAATCACAACACTTACAAACCTGCATTTCGCACAGTTACTCTCCACATAACGTTAAAAAATAACTGCTTGTGTTTGCAAACACAAATGTCATTAAATTCTTCGCCACTACAGCCGATGTATCACTTGTTGTCTTTTTAAAACATAATGGCATTGGTTAATAGATTACGTCAAACAATAAGCACCTCGTTTCTAACGAACAACTTTTATTACTTTCATTTTGAGGCAGATGTAAAACAAGTCAGAAATAATTTTCTTCAGAAATACCTAATGACCCATACAAATGAATAGGCATTGTTTACATTTTAACGAACTAAGAAAATGGCGGACTGCTCTAGCCAATCAACGCTTGAGTTCGTCCATATCAAAGATACCGACACGCTAGTTCGCTTCTGATATACCTTGTTTATTCTGTGCTAATATACTTTATTTACCTTGTTGCATGTTGCATCGTACTCTGTGCTCGTAAGCCACTAAGCCGGACATTTTTTTGTTCGCAGTCGTCTTATTTTTTTTTATTAGTTTCTTGGATTTTAAGGGATTATAAATCTCAAATGCAAAACTTTTTGGAGGTTCCTTTATATCAGAAACAATACGACTTTAAATGGTTTGTATCTAAAATATGGAATTGTTCTTTGTATTAATATATTTTGATAATAGGCTTTTATATTTTTGTGTTTGCTTTTTGGGTTTCTAGATTTTTAGGAATTAGATATAACAAACAGTACCTGGCACGATTAAAGTAACAAATATATTTTTCGTGTCCTAAACAAACTGAAGTAAATGGGAAAATATTTTTACATGGACGGGACCTTAAGGAACTTGAGGGGTGCATTTGACAGCAGGGAATAAGTACAGTATTTGTGGGAATCTGTAGGGTGGTGAGACAACTGATTGTTGTGAGAGGGTTAGGCTGGAAGGACAGAAATGACAATCGGTGAGATGAGAGTTCAATCAGTTCTGAAGTAGAGCAGACTAATGATAGTTGAAGCAGACATAAGGTTGACTGAGTGGTTAAGAAGAGAAGAATGGTATTTAGACTGCTCGGAAGGGGTTAGTACTGGGGTGAAGTGAAGGACTGGTAAACACCGAGAATCACTACTCATCGTGTACTGGCCAAACTATTGATTTTAGACATGTAGTTTATCCAATGAAAAATGTTTCTAGTGACATTCTAAGTAGTCCTACGTATAAAAAATTTCATTAGGTTAGTTTTAAGTTAGATTATGTTAAGTAACCTAATTTTACTTAACCTAGGCTGTGTCCAGATTCACTCTTTTGACCTCTTGATGAAGATGTGTGCATCACTGAATTTAAATGCTGTGGCTGTGTATATTGACTTTGCTTCACGATATGCGAGATTTAGTAGTTTGAAAAAACATACACACACACATATACATACACAATAATGGGTCCCAATGAACCTAGGCTTGCTGGAGGGACAGTTATTAACAGTTTTGGCGTCCTCTTAAGTCTTCATTGCACAATTTAGACAATTTTAACATATTTTTGGCATTTCTTTTAGGCAGCATTTACATTAAGATATCGGTTAAGTCTCACAATTTCTCAATACAACTTAATACAAAAATACACTATTCTAGGAACTAAGCCTTATACAGCTATGCATACAATTTCATCTCACATACCTATGCCTCTAAATTTAAAATGGCACATAAACAGGAACACGCTTGATATAATCACAGATATATTCAGTCTTCAAAATACTGATTAAGGAGGTTGGTCTTAACTTTTTTTTATATGTTAAAGTTACTAATATTTTTTATTTTTCTAGGTAGATTGTTATAACAATGAATCAATGAGGCTGCTTTTGCTTTTGTACCATATCTGAATGATTTATAGCATTCTCTTGTTATGTTTTCCCTGTCCCAAGTATTAATTATATGGGTGTTTCTCCAAATTTTACTTGCAAGTTTTCAATTTCTTAAAAGTCATCTTATCTGCAATCTTTATTTGCATGCAAAAAATGTAATAACATAAGAGAATAACACAAACATTTAAAAAGAAAATTATTGAGATACAATTTTAAGGTGTGTGCTACGAGCCCTAGCCTGAACGGTGTATTCGAGGGTGCAATCGTGCCGTAGAAGTGAATCCAGACTACTACTATTTCACGTTGCGCCCTACAAAGCCACCTATGGGCCCTTAAGGGAATTTGGTCCCGGCTCTGATGTTAAGTTGGGTCAAGTTATTTTATCTAACTTAACCTAAACTAACCTAACAAAAAAATTTTTATCGTGTTATTTTTCATTAAACTATATGTCTAAAATTATAGTTTTTTTCGATACACTATGGGTAGCTAAACTCAGGTAATTTTTCTCATTTTTTCTCATTTTAATTAAGTCTTGTCATTTTTTCTCGTTTTTTGTTGGTCATTGGTAGTGACACCTGTCTTTTGTGAGACACAAAATCGCCAAATTTTTGCATGATTACTAATCTTTGTTTAAAATTACAAAATTTATAAACCATTTGCCAATTTACATAAGGATGTCACAATTTTTTGTGTGTCCTGTAGTAAAGTAAGTCTTCGATTCAAGATATCAGATTTGATGTGGATCACCTGGTTACCTTAGAAGCTGCTGTGCAGTATGCTGTTGTGCAGGGACAACACCTACTCTAAGTTTTCTTTACCTGGAAAAGGCATAAGACACGACATGGGGGCATGGTATCTTGCATCAGCTGTTTAAGTGGGGTTTTCGAGGGCATCTTCCTAATGTTATTAGAAACTTTGTTGTCCAGGACCTTCTGTGTTTGACATGGTAGTACATTCTCTCAAATTCAAGAGAATGGAGTGTCACAGGGAAGCATGCTGTCACCCTCTTTGCCATGGCCATCAACAGCATTATCTTACTGCTCGGCCACCTGTGCAGTTTGCTCTCTACGTGGGCGACTTTACCATCTTCTGCTGTGCGTCATCATTTAACATGGCAGAACGTCAAACACAGCTGACTATCCACTAACTCTCACCTGGGTAGACCGCTGTGGCTTCCACTTTTTAACCGCCAGGTTGCAGGTGATCCACTTCTATAGAAAATACGGTATTTTCCCTGTGCCTTAGCTCTATTTAAATAGCTAACTCTTAATTATTTCAAACTATGTTAAATTTCTAGGCATTGTGTTTGACAAAAAGTTATAATGGAGGTCTCATTAAATACATAAAATCAAAATGCTTGTAAACTATACATTTATTTAAAATGTTGAGTGGTCGTGACTGGGGTGCAGAGAGAGATGAGAGACACTACTGCAAATTAAGTATATAGAGCCTCTCGTTTATAGTAAAATTGAATTATAGGTTGTATAGTTTACTCCTCAACATGACCTTCAGTCCTAAAAATTATGAATAGTGTTCGCCATGCCAGAATTTGGATTGCCACCGATGCCTTCCGTGTTCCGCATCAGCTCTGTGATCAGTATATGTGCGGACGCTGGTGGACCTCCCTTATGTTACAGACAAGAACTTTGTTTTATGGTGTGAGGGTCTAGTCTGACCCCTCACGTATGCACCATCGTAATTTTTCATATCTGCTGAACATATAATATGCTGTTAAACCAAGAACTACTCTGCCTGTGTGTATCAGGTTCACAGATGCCCGGGTGAAGTGCCGGATACTCAGTCATGTCGCCACCATAACAGCTGGAACGACCACGGCTGACACAGCAGGCTGAAGTTAGTATAGATAATGACGGATTATCGTAAACCAGCTACACCTCCATTTATGTACCGAAGCATATTTGACATTTTACATAGTCATTTTAAAGATTTTACCTGTTTTTATACTGATGGATCCAAGTCAGATGCCTCCGTGGGTTGTGCTTTTGTAACTGGTGGAGAATGCATCATGTAGTGTTTTAAGAGTGTAACTTAATGCTGTTTACGAAGCCCTATGTTTTATTAGTTGGGGGCTCTTCCGCAGATGCTTGGTGTGTTCTGACTATTTTAGTGCACTAGTTATCCATTAACTCTGGTTCCTCATCCAACCCAGTCCTTTCCTTAATCAGAAATAAACTTGTGGAGGCTGAGAGGAAATGCATCCGATTGGTCTTCCTGTGGGTCCCAGGACATATGTGGGCATTATCGATAACAAGGCAGCTGATGAAGCAGCACGAGGCACGTCTTCTTCCACATTGTGACCTCGCTGTCTTTGTGTACGACATGCTACACGATGCCTGCCGGGACATCTGGAATATCTGGCAGACTGAGTGGCATTATCTAACCTTGCTCAATAAGCTCAGGGCTATCATTGACTTACCAAGCTTTACCCCTCGTAATCCTCGGTTGACCCACGGGGAGGATGTGGTTTTAACCAGACTGAGAATGGGGGAGTTGCATGAAATTTAAAAGTAGTTGAAATGTATGTGATTAATTATAAAGAAGAAATATGAACACAGCAAAATGAATTTTTCCTCTAAACACATTTGTTTAGAAATGTGACACAAAATAAAACCATGAAAATAACAGATGATGCGGCAGTGTCTGTGAACTGCTTTTGATTGGTCCACGTCATCAGCCGTCATGGAAACGTAAACACTCGTGTTCCTTCATCGGCGAAAACACAGAACGGCAGAGAAAGGTTGTATTAAATTATATTGTGCTTTGTGCATGTCGTAACGTATTATGGCATTGTCTGGCGGGTACGTTAAAGCCCAGTTCAATAATTTACCCAAGGTAGACGTATTTATGATATGCAGTTATCTAAAGAACAACGAATGCTACACTGTACCTGAAATGAGAGGCACCATGGGGTTTATATGGGTTGACGAGTTTCTATTCATTAATTAAAACTTGTAACACACTCCGAGATGAAAAATTACAGTTTTTCAGTATATGGCATTTGCAGAAGTTTTTAAAATACGTCTTAGATCGTATTGAATAATGAAATCAGTCGTGTCACTGTTCACAAGAGACGATAATTTGGCTGCATATTTCTTATGATAAACACACACAATTGTTATCCCAGTCAGTATTTCCAGTAGGCCAAGGTTGGTTGTTATTGTCTTCTGTAATAAACACCACAAATCAATAGAAACATTGTCTAAAAATGAGTAGGCCCACAATGAACCTTCTATCAGGCCGTCACAGCGCAAGTTTCTGTGCAGCTGTAATCTTTGCTTCATTAGTCTACACTTAGAAATTATTCATTAATGTCGTAACAAATTGTTGACATATTAACCACTTCCCTAAAACAAATGTAATACCCGGCAATTAATGTTGGCATGTATAAGCTACAGAAAAACGAAGCAGGCCTATATGCATATGTGAGCATTTTAACAATAAGCCTATATAAAAAAAACTGCGCTAGTTCCATTGAACTGTAACATTCCTTAAACATTCTGGAGAAATTCGCATGTATATATGTTAACACACATTTCCGAGAAATTAACAAAAAGCTTAGGCCTATCTTTATCAAGGAAACCAAATTTTATTTTGGCTAATAAAAATGTATGTACCCACGCGAATGTACGACCAGTACATAAACACTGTAATATCTAGCCAATCAAACGTAATATCAGTTAACTACATTTGTTATTATCATTTTAAAAATAAATTTTCCCAGAATCGTTTCAGGTTAGTTCTGCATGGTAAAACCTCAAATTTGTCTCGCAGTTACCTCTACGAGGAAAAAAAATCAAGCACAGAACCACGACAGTTTATAATCTAACAACGTCTCTGTTCAAATATGTTGGTAAGTTGACTTTGGAATGTTATTTCTTATTTACTCACAAGTGGTAACATAAACCACAAGGTAGGCCTACATGCCCATCTATATATATAAAAATGTTATGTTGGTTTGTGTACGCTTCAAAAACTCAAAAAGTTCTGCACCGATCGAGCTGAAATCGTAGCATGATATATAATCTGCATCAAGGATTGTTTTTATCAAATTTGCGACCGCGGGGGAAAAAAAGCGAGTAAGACACTCACTGACAACCGCAATAGTAATGGCTGTTAAATGACGGGCAGCTGTTTTGCGGTGGAAGCCGCAGCCGGGCAGCTGTTTTATAAAGAAATAAGGATGAATTAAAAAAAGAAGTTCTGCAATTAAAGTACGCTTAGCGCAGTGGATTGGACAAATCTGTTTGTATTTGATGTTTTAAAGATAAACAGTGAATATAGTATAATATAGAATATAGTATCACCATCAATTAACACGTAACTAAAAGTTAGTTACTCTTTTCTATAGTACACGCGGACGAAGCCGCAAAGGGACAGCTAGTTAATAATATGGGAGGACAGAAACGTAAAATTAAAAGTTTACACTGACTCCTACAAATATGTGATTCTAACATAACTATTAATTTAATAAACAGGTGTACAGTTTCATTAAAATCCTTGAATTTGTTATAAAAAAAATATTAACTTACTTGTAAGCCTGAGGCTAAAAGAAGTAGGCCTAGGCCTACAAATTACCTTGTGATAGTAAGTTATTTCCACTATACACTGTTTTTGAAATGTAACAATTGGCCAAAAACAGTGTACACATTTTTAAATTAATAAATATATAAATCATTTCCAACTGAATTCTAGGGCATATGACATCTTTAAGGACTGAAATACATACTCCAGTAACTACATTACTTAGTAGGCTATAGAAATTATTTCAGTTTTTGTATGTAACATTTGTAGGCCTTAGTATGGCACACAAGACAATGTTTAATTCTTAAAAATTCTTTTTATAGTAGGTAGGTGTAAATACTTCAGATTACAGGTTAACCCACAGGCCTGCAAGGTATGTTTGAAAACAAGTTTCCCCACTTTGGGACCCCTCTCTATGCCATTCCTTTCAATCAGAATAAAAACTTTAATGAAGCAAAAATTAACAATAAACATTGTCATACCAGTTAGAAAATCTGTGCTGCAGGCCTAAATCGTTTTCCTACCTTCTGTTAAATACACTTTTTAAAAATTATTGATTATAAAATATTTAATTTATGAAATGCGTGTTTGTGTCAACATCGAAAATATAATTTTAATATGATTACAATGCGTTTGCAATGTTTATATATTTACATACAAGACACCTTTAAATACACACACATGGCGGTTGGGGTTTCATTACTGTTTTCCTTAAGTTACATGCTTAACATAGCTATAAATGAATCTCCAACAACATTAAATAAACTATACATATCACAACCTAAATAGCTACAAATTCATTCTATACTTACGTCAAAATGACCTTTGCAACAGTACAAAGTACTGATCATCGAAACATTCACGTCTTGACGCGCAGCTTTGAACTATTTCGGTTGTATGTGTTTGAATTTTGGGACAGTAAAAAACAGTTTTGAGACGAATTAATGCTCATATTTGTGCATCTAGGCACAAAACATCACTTATAGTCAGGCATTCTGCCGAACACTCTTTTAACGATCTCACTCGCGCATTTGCTACTGCTGGCCTGTCCTGGCCTAATTCTACTAGCTTCTTAATTACACCGGCTGATGACTTCGCAGCGGCAGCCATGTTGTGACGTAGGTTTTGCACGGGCGTTTTGAATGCACAATTTTTAAATGCTCATATTTACCTCAAATCAACTCGAAATTTAAAGTTTTCACCTCCTATCATCCTGTTTTTTAATTTAGATTATGTTAATGCTCTCAGTAAAATTTGTGAGAAGGGCTCATTGGACACACACTGGCTACATATAAGTGTCTGATCTGTGCGGAGCATCTTCCTGAATGTGATACCTGTGGCACTCCACTGACTGTGCGCCACATTCTTTTAGAGTGTCGTAGGTGTGACCAGCTTGGTCGTACTTTTCTTTCAACTGAAGAGCTTCAGCAACTATTGTGAGTGGCGTGCTTCCATTTATAGATACGGTGGGGATCTTTAACTTGTTGTAATTTGTGTCATTACTGGTTTTATTGTAGTAGGTAATGACTTAGCAACTTTACCTAGTTCGAGTATTAAAACTGTTACTAATAGTTTTGGCTGTTTTAGTAGTTTTATTTGTTTAAATAATTTTTCCTCGTATTTATTCTGTTCTGCTAATTCATTTGCGCTTTAATGGCTTTATCTGTTTTTAATAGTGTTAACTGTTTTTAATAGTTTTAGCGGTTCTTAATGGTTTCACCAATTAAACAGCTGTACATTTTTGCCCATGGTATGGTTTATTTGTTTTCACTGGGTTTACCTATTTTATTGTATTTTATTTTTCAATCGTCTGTCAAGATCTTGTTACATAATATCTATCCTATGGGTGTAACATGTCCTTAGCTGCCCCAAACTCTCCTTCACTTCACTTCACAGACTTCATTTAAGGGGTTTTTGCTAAGCAAAATTTGACAAACACAAGTGTCTCAAAAAGGAAGGCATCAGCTGAATCCTCAAGTTAGTATAGTAACCAGCGAAGAATTGATAAAGCTGGCAAAAAATCATTAAAAAATGTAATAAGGACAAGAGGAAGCAAGAAATTGAGAATTGGGAAAGAGAAAAAAAGATAAAGCAGAGTCAAAAGAAAAGAAACAAAAGAACTATGGACAAAAGAAAACAGCCGTAGAAGGGAGTACAGTAGTGAAAGTTGATGACGAACAAGCAGAACCATTCACGAATGAAGACTCAATGGATGATGTGGATTTTAGTGAACCAAGACCTAATAACTTTTCTGAACTCTTGGCCCTTGGAAAAGGGACTTGATACTATACTGTATCCATTCTAAGGTTGCAGCAGAAATAAACATTGTCACAGGTGAGCTCTCGATCATTGGTTGACTGGTTAGTTAACAGTGTCGTTGCGACAGGAAATAGTTCCTATGTTAAATTTCTGTGTTTTATTTCAGGATAGGTAATTTTATCGTTTAGTTACGTTTATTAATCCTCTGTAATATAATATCACTCTGTGCGCATGAAATACTATATGTGCATTAAATGGATTAACTACGACTTACGCGACGACGCCACGTTCATCGTGATTCCATTTCTTCCACAGCGAGGCACGATTCCGTTTCTCCACTTGTCGCCAGTCGACAGCTCGCGAGACACGCGGAGGTGGTGCGGCGGTTTGTTGCACAGCCAATGCCGTTCAAGCACGGGAACAGGCGGAGTGACACAAGCTGCAATCTTGGAATGGATAGAGAATAGCAAAGCATGATGGTGTGAAAAGGGGGGCAATACCATTAAGATATGTATATTGATATAGGCCTACTGTTGGGGATGACGAATATGTCCTTGGCTTGAAATCAATGGGGGACAAAAAAGTTTTTTGGAAAAAGGAGAGAGTCATATCTATTCGGAAAAAAAAATATTTTGAGGAAATTGCCTGTTCCAGATGTTGTAGGGGTGGGCGACAGACAGGTTTAAGTATTCATTCTCAAAACCTCGTAAATGTTTTCGAGGCTGTGCAATATCTTTACTTCAATATGAACTGTTGTTTCGAAAGCATATTGTTTCGTGTTTAGTTATTTTTAGAGTAATATTGATATTTTTTATCACATGTAGAATTGTGTAACTAGAAATCTTAAAGTTTTGGTTTACTCTAATATTATTTTACTCCTAAACTGCTGATGCATTATATACAGATAGTGTGTGAACAAAATTTCTTCATTTTGTTGTTGAATGAGAAGATATTTCAGTAATTTATAACAATTTGTAGGTGAAATGATCATTAATAATTATAGAACTTGTCTAACTACCCACTAGACTTGTCTCTCTATTGTGTGTATGGTACATTATGTATAGAATCTCCTCTATGATACATTATGTATAGAATCTCCTCTATGATACATTATGTATAGAATCTCCTCAATGATACATTATGTATAGAATCTCTCTCTATGATACATTATGTATAGAATCTCTCTCTATGATACATTATGTATAGAATCTGTCTCAATGATACATTATGTATAGAATCTGTCTCACACCCACCTCACCATGCTGTCAGCCTTGTTACGAAGGGAGATACATCCGTGTATCATATTCTCCCCTATCGCAGGGTTAATATTGTTCTGGCTAAAAATAATAATTAATAATAAAAACATTAACTCGGTCAAACAAAGGTCCACCTCCACTTTGTGCTATTGACTAATAGAAAAAAATTTTAGGCAAGGGGTAGCACAAAGCCCCAACTAATTTCCAATCATGGGGAACAATAGCAACAGACAAAAAGGATGTCTGTGGATTCTAATCTTAAATCTAATATAATAATCAAGATGACTAAGTTACTATTAATTTTCTTGAAAGACCAGCACAATTCAGAGCTCTAACAACAGTCAACTTTAGGTTCCCCCCAGTCTTCAATCTCAAAACCAGGAAACATGAAAGAGAAAAAAGAAATTAATGTAAATAAATATTTGTACTGGTAAACAGAGAGAAAACTACTTTGGTCGACTAACGGCAGGAAAGTTTGTTGACTAACGCCACAAAAAAAAAAAAAAAAAAAAAAAAAAAAAAAAAAAAAAAAAAAAAAAAAAAAAAAAAAAAAAAAAAAAAAAAAAAAAAAAAAAAAAAAAAAAGAATAAGAAAAATAAATACTAATGTTAAGTCTCTAAAGAGTAAAATTAAATAAAATTTTATGAAAGCCAAAGAGGTTAGAGTTTCAGATAATATTTCTGAAATAAATTTTGAAATACTAATTACTGAAAAAAATAAAGCACAGAAGAAAAATTTTAATATTGTCAACTTATTAAAAATAAGTATTTTAAAAGATTTTAAAATCATAAAACTCCCACACCCTAGTAAGAATATCCAAGCTCAACTGCCTATTTAGAAATTTATAATCATAAAAGTGCAGAACTGGACAAAAATGCAAAAGTTTCTTAATATTAATAAACCATAAGAACAGAAACAATCACATTATGACTTTAGCTTAAAAATTAAAAGGGGGGATAAAAGGTTTTCAAATGACCAGTATACTACATGACGTCAATAATTAACAGAAAAACATTAACTGCAAATTATTTCAAATACTTATATTTAATAACCACAAAAATATAGGCTGCTTAATGATAACACAGAGGCTCGCCTGTCACGTCAGACTTCTTTAGGCCATGTTCTAGCGTCAGTTTCCAACTGAAGACTGCTCTGTGGGCTTCTCGTCAGTCTCGTCCTAATGTCACAACGTAACTCTCGTCTTGATGGCCAAACATGTCACAAAAACTCTCAACACTCTCCACATTACTCCGTTAGGAGCACTGAACTAAAGCACAACTGAACCGACTCCATGTGGAGTCATCTGCACCAATCACAAGGTCAAATAGTTTTTGTCCAACCAATCAACAAGCAGGACGACACCCTACTACCAACCTACCCATGTCTCGCGGAGTAGAAGAGGAGAGAGAGGGGGAAGGAAAGAGAGAGAAGGAAGAAATGAATGTGCAACGTGTGCCCAAACAGAGACAGAAAATAGAATCGGGAAAACAAGTGGCACGACCTCGGCCATTGCCCTGCCTAGAACAACAGTCATAGCAGCAGCCTGAAAGAGGGGGGGGGACAAACGACCCTGAAATGCAGCACACTGATAGTCGATGAAGCACAAATGAATGTGTGCAGTTTTTTTGTGTGTTGTAGTGCTCTTACTTTAAACATTTTTTGGAAAGTTTGTTTTTTAGTATCATACCCACCCCACCTACACAGTAACAGTTAGTGATATTTTTTGAACGTTAAATTTTTAGTGCTCACTTTACCTAGTACCAACCATACTGAGATTTATGTAAGGATACATTTGAAATGAACTTGAATGTTTATTACATTTGGAAAATTACCTTTTTAAATGCTGTAACGTCTTGACGTAGAAAGTAAAATTAGGAGTACTTAATCCGTTCACAATTTTTTTAACCAAATTTTACATTAGCCAATCCCTGTATTTTATTTGGATAGACTCTCATAGTAAAAACTTCGAATTCAGCTTTTTAAAATGACGTGTGCATGTATTTAATGGTAATTGGCAGCATATCTTTATGCAGAGACTTCTTGTAGGTATTTGTTTGCTAGTTGGAATGATTGCATTTTTCTTCCAACTGCTTTGCTGTCATAACATTTTGTTTTCTGCTCTGCATTGCCATTTGCTGTTCTGGGTTTTGTATGCTGCAGACATTGATTTGCCTTCATTCACCTATTCATTATATTTATAAATTGTTTAATGACAAGAAAATATTGGATTTAGTTTCTGGAATGATATTTTTCAGCTGCCACAGTTCACTTGTCTATGGGATAGACTATTTGTATGCATGTAAGGCATTGGAAACAAGCTGGTGCAAAAATCTTTACCCGAGCATGTGTATATATAATGAGCATGAATGGAATCTTGTAGTTTCTATTCTGGCCCATAATTGAATGAACAGTTTCTTATTTTGTGTAAATTCTGTTTAACAGTGTGTCCACTTCCTTCTTCTCTTTCTACACTAGCCCCCTACTACAGCTGATTGTTCTAATGTACCTTGAAGAAACAATTTTAATTATCTACATTACTGTATGTTATACTGTTATATAGTAGTGGACAGACTTGTACAACAACCTAAAAATTCAATGAACTGCTCTGGTAAGAATAAGTGTACCATTACATTGGTGTTAGAAATAACTTTACAGCATTTAATTTTTACTATTGTTCATTTTAAGTAATCAATCTACAGAAAAAGTCATATCATTCTGTGTGTTCTTTTTTCCTTAGATACCTGATTTGAAACATTAAACTTTTGCGCACCTAAGTTCAATCTGCTGTAATGTTCATACTTGATAAACTCTTCTGTTTATAACGTCTCGTTACAACTTTCTGCTCTGGCTTAATTGTTGCTCTCCACGAGTTATGTTTATTGATTTTTTTACAGTAGCATGCTATTATAACACTGGTGTTTGGACATGCAGTATAGTGATTCTGTAGTACACACGTTGCACCAGTCTTTTGTATGTACAGGCTGAGGGACGAAGGTTGAGCCATGATATAACAACTTACTACTTAAGTGCAATTCTGTGTTTGATTTGCCCTAACTTTTAATCCTTGTTTTTCAGACAATGAATAACTGTGAAAATGAAGCAAAAAAGGCTATATCAACAAATTGTAGTGAAATGGATAATTTTAAGGAGGAACAAGATGTCAGTATAGGTGTGGTAGGCTCTAACAATGTACAACAAGCTGGAGATGGAGATATTAATGAATCTGTTGCAGATTATGAAATTGGTGAATGGCGACAAGAAAGTGGTAAGTTTAATATATGTTTACAACTTTAACACACAACCCTTGTCATTTCTTTAACTTGACCAATGTAGACCTAAAAAATCAACATATTACATTGTGTTTAATAATTTGCCCTTGACATAATAGTAGTACCAAAAGTATATTGATTGAAGAGTATTAATTTTATTAGATAGTCAAGTATCTTCCGAACAGAATGGGGTGTTGAGAGTTGGTGAGTGCTCAGAAGTGAGATTTTTAGTGCCCATTGGGATTGCTTTATGTACTATATGTGAAGAAGTGGCAGAATGAAAGGACGTGATAAACGAGGGTATTTCAGGTACATCCACCAGCCATT
Source organism: Medauroidea extradentata (assembly GCA_003012365.1). Taxonomy (NCBI): domain Eukaryota; kingdom Metazoa; phylum Arthropoda; class Insecta; order Phasmatodea; family Phasmatidae; genus Medauroidea; species Medauroidea extradentata. The sequence goes on from PNEQ01113240.1 coordinate 13,514, forward strand.
TGGCTACCATATTTCCCACATATCTAGGTAAGGTATTGGGCTTTACGTCTCGTCGACAGGGAGGTCATTAGAGACAGTGACATACGTGACACAATGACAGAAACTGGGAGAGGAGTTGGCCATGGTCTTTAAGGGAAATGGAGCTACCGGTAACATATTTCTTTAAATTTTCGATTGTTGTTGCGTAGCACAAGAATCAGAGAAAAATTTCAAGTAGACTGACCATGAAAAAATATTTTTTAGAGTTTTTTTAACGAAGTTATGGCCACTTTTTTTGAGTTTTCTACATTTCAGGAAATACTGAAAACTACATAAAATTGGGCTGGATGACTTTGTAGGATATCTCATTAGGTATGATACTTAGGCCTGAAATCATTTTCGAAAGGAATAGATAAATATTTTCATTAAAATTGCAGTTTAATTTTCTAGTTTAAAGTTGTCTTTTTATATTAGATATTTCATCTACTGATTTTTGCTGTAAAGATGTTTTATTTATGGAATAACAGCTCGACATTCTCTTGTTATGACTTTTAAGTTTGTGTTGAGCTCTGGTTCAATTCATTTAAACTGAAAACGCGAGTCCTGCACTAGTAGTTATAGTGTGGTGTGTCACGCGTCGGTATATAACCAGATATGTGCTGTACAGATATGCTACCTATTGGCAGCCACATGAACTCGTTGCACCACACAGAAACTACAGGACATGACGGACAGGAGAATGAATGATGTGAACAAAAGGGAGAAGTTAAGTTAAGGAGAGAAGGGGGTTGCCTCGGTCACGTAAGCCGGCCGAAGGTGGGTGACACGTCACTACTAGCTGCCCTGCAGCTGCCACACGTCCATTATCTGTCCGCCATGCTGTACCACAGCAGCCAGTTACACATATTTAAATTAACTCATAAACCAAAAAAAAAAATTTAAATCTAATAGACAGTGGATTACAAGCACAATTACAATATTACAACTATTTTCATACTAACTCTGTAAAAATACTAAAAAAATTTATCATCATTATTCAACCCCCCTTCCCCCACGGACCAATCTTAATATAGTAAGTTAACACCTGAAAAAAAAATCAGTCATGAAATCAGGGGCGTATCCAGAAAGGCCATCGTCCTGGTAGCAGTTGAGGCCACTGGTGTGTTTTGTCTGTTGAAGTTCATTAATTGTATTTTAAAATTTACTACTAGAAATCTGAGGAACTGAACAGTAAAAAGTAGAATAAGACTTTTATAAATTATATGACTATTGTTTCAACTATTTTTGTAGCTCTGCAAATATTAAATTTGGTTTTAATTGTACGGGGAGGTATTCTTTACGAACAAAACATTGTATATGTTTGGAACTGATTTCTACACTATGAAAATACCATGGCATATAGCCTACATTAGTGAAGTTCCTTTACACATTTTCGGCATAAAGTCTTTGAAGTATAATTTGCTTTTTACAAAAAATAACCGAAAACCGTTGAAATATTAATTAATAAGCTATATGAACCAAATTAGTTCCCACATTTAAAAATGTTCTTCACTTCAGCTTTCTCCGTGCACATGCTCAGTGTTGGCAATTTTGAATTCAAGCATCCACTTTCACGTTCAATTACAATTCTTGAATTATTTCATACTTAATACTACATTCATAAATTATAAATAAAAAATATAGTTATCAACAGCACATCCTCATAGATCTCACACAGCCATTCATTCCATGCAAAATTTACAAACCATTTTCAAGTTCCACACATTTTGTGGAATTCCACACACTTTGGTAACACTGTACATATATGCAAGCGCCACTTAGAACTGCGTTCTTTGACGCACTGGAAAACATATTTGTCTTAACAGCACGGAAAAAATTTTTGTGGTGGGCACAAAAAAAAAAAAGATAAACGCATCATATAATTTTTACTATAAAGTACAGGGACAGTTAAACATAGCACAACGAAATAAATGCATACTTCTTATTTATTGCGAGTTTGGTACTTAACTTATAATAGTGGAATGAGACGAAAAGTTTTGGGAAGCAAATATGGTACCCGAGTTACGTATGTTTTTTTATGAATGTTTTCAGCCAGAACTTGCAGATTCCCCGGCATGCTCGAGGACTGCGTTGTAAAGACTCGACATACATAAATAATGCATAGGTTGAACAGAAAAGTAAAGAGGGCAAGAATAACGGTAGTAAATAAACATGGCATTCTGTACACACATCTTTTTTTTAATTTTTGCTGAAATGTCTGACTAGTACGTTCAAGAAAGTAAAACATGTTAATTTAAAAGACTGTAAAATCTGGGAAGTATACCATTGTGACCTGAAAATTCTAAATTGTGCATCTGGATATGTCGAAATAAAACTTATTTGTCTTTCACCAAATTCAAATTGTGTTGTGATTAAACATATACAACAATATCTTTAGGTTAGTGAGATTATATGAGATTTCTTGTTACTCTGTAGTGTCGTATTATTAGATAAACATTTAAATAAAATGTTCGTTTTTTGAATTTTTTTAAAATAATACAACTGTATGATTATTACAAGACCAAGAAATTAAATTTAGTTGCAATCTAGTTGCTAGCAAGATCCAGTGATGTTTCAGTGAAAATGCTTAGTACTGTTATTTTTCGATGTACTTTGCTTGCTTTATATTCGTAACAATGTTAACCCAACTTATAAAACAGTACTTATGAATATTAATTTCTGGTGATTTTCATTTTTAGGGCTGTGTTTCAGGCTTTACTTTCCAGAAACATCTAGGCTTTTAGAGGAAAGTTTTCATAAAAAATATTAATTTTAACACTATCTCCCCCCCCATCCTCCCGAAGGAAATGTCCAGGGTTTGGGTGGATTTCAGTATTGTCAAATTTCAGTCTTTGTTCAATGTTGAGTTTTTAAATGTATTACAAAGGGAAAATACGCCCGAATACGGATGAATGGGACAGACGCAAAAATTCAGTTTTACCAGTAAAGTTTTAGTAGTTTTTTCCATCCCTAAACTCGCACAGTAATTATATTTACTCCGTCGTAAATGATCCAGTAAAATCCAGTAGTAAAAAAATTTTTTAGTTTTTTTTTTTTGTTTAGGATTGTGTTATTTTGGGCCATGTGCAGTAATAGCGGCTGGAATAATTGCAATGTATTTATCAATAAAGCATGTATGATGTAGCTCATTTTATTCCGTGTTGTAGTTTATGTATCACCACACCAAGTACAAGGTTCTATTCTCCGTTCACTCTTAGTTGAGTTTTGAAGTAAACAAACACCGCAGTATCACTGAGCGCGTCAGCAACTGATAGGCTGAATTTATCTTACGCGCCAAAGTACTATTTTCAACTGATACATTTCAGTACAGTCGGTGCTAAGAAAATAACGGACAAGTGATACCACAGGAGAACGGCGTGCATGTTGTCAGTACACAAAAGCAAATATTGAGATTTACAATATTTGATAAAATAGCACTGTTATGTAAGATACAAATATGAAAATGTTGCGATTTAGTACTCACCTAATCACTATCTGGCAGTGGTGCTATCCCTTCCAGACTTGAGTCAGACATACCACCATTATCTTCGCCACTACTCTCATCACTATAACCGAGGGGAACTATAACACTGTCAACTACAATATCACTTATGCCATCCAATTTCCACATTCTTTCCTCTTCTTTAATTACATGCCGAATACAGTCTTTCCACTTTTCTGCAGTAACTTGAGACAAAGCTGTGGCTACCAAATCACGTACCTCGCTTAGCTTGAATGTCTTATTATTACATGCCACGTAACCTTTAACCTGACTTCACACGAGTTCGATTGGATTCAGGTTGCAGTCATACGGCGGTAGCCTAAGAACAGTGTGCCCGGATTTTTCGGCGATGTTGTCAATCACGTACGCAGTATAAGATGAACGCGCTGTCTTAACAAAATTCAGTAACTCCACTTTCACTGATTTTTCACTCACAGAAATATTTTTTGACTGTAACCACTCAATAATATTTTGTTTTCTCCACGAATGATTCGGAACACGATCACACTTAACACTGTGATAGGACGCATTGTCCATAACAACAACACTGTTCTGTTCTAATTTAGGCAATGTTTTTTCAAACCAATCCTGGAAAATGTCACCGTGCATCTCTTCATGATAATCGCCCAATTTCTTAGACTGAAAAATTAACTCGCAGTTTTCCACTAAACCACTATCGCTGCCAATATGAAGTAATATAAGATGCTGCCCCTTACCTGTAGGATTTTTTAGTCCTGTAGACAGTCCTGACAGAAAAGCTTCTCTCTTGGACATGACTGTAGCATCTGTCCAAGACTTGGTTGTAGCATGCCCTTCATTTACCCAGGTTTCATCTAAATAGTAAATGTTTCGTCCTTGTTGTCGGTAACCACGGATTTTGCCTAAATAATTTCGTCGCCATAGGGAAATGTCGTCCCTATCAATTATTACATTTTTTTTTTGTTTCTTTTAACGTACTGAAAACCAATAAGTTTTAACAGTTTATAAAATGTTGTTCGTCTGAAATTAGGCTAGTCACGGTCATCGTTAACACATCGTAGCACTTTAACGTAGGTGGTTCATTTGCGAAGAAAAAGCTATACACTTTACACCTAATACGGACTTCACAAAATCATCACATTTTTCCAGAACAGGATGCACACGTTTCCTTTTCTTCCCAGGCGTTGTTAATGTTCCCGTGTCCTGTAATTCTCTTCGTGCACGAAGTACATTGCTCTTAGAAACACCCGTAAATTCCGCAGTTAAACTCGCGATATCTTTCACACGATAATGCGGATATTTGACAGAAAATGTTTTGAATACATTCATCACAATATTTTTCTCTACGCTTTTCAAAGGCTTTCCCTTTTCATGCTTTACAGAACTCGGTCCGGCGTCAGCCATGCTGACGGACAAAAATACACCGCGTGCGCGCGGATCCAAACTACAACTAGCGCCGAGCAGCAGTTGTTAGGTAAATCATGCATCAACTGTACACGCATGTCATCTGCTAACATAATTGTAATCAAATACTTACTAACACATTAATCTATGTTGGGAATAAATTGTATATGATATAATGTTATATAACAACAATCGTTAGTAAATAGGCAGGGTAAATATATTTATAATCAGTAGTTAACAAGGGACTATTTCTTACGCATGACTACTGTGCGCGGCGGTCGGCAGCCAATGAAAATGTTTGTTTACAAACTGCTTTGTTTACTTCAGGACTCAACTAAGAGTGAAAGGAGAATAGATGAAACAAAAATTTGTGCCAGCTCGTTACTAGGAAGTGACAAGTGATGCGATAGAGCAGTTCCTATTGGAATGTGGAGTTTTACAAAACAAAACTCAAATGTCTTATCATGATATACATTTTTTGACGCTCAGTTTTTGTCATTGTAAATTGAAATCATATTGCAGTTGAGGTACTTTCTCAATGATGTTAAAATACATGCATGACATATAGCAACGGCGAATATTTCAGTACGAAAACGTATAAATGTACGCTAGCATTTTGGATATGGAATTTGTATTTAGCTACCAAAAAGGAGTGTTTTATCATGCTTACCAAGTAAATGAAGACATAATTATATCATTAGTACTTTATGAAATCCTAAAATATGAAAAAATTTATGATCCAATTTTGACTGTAAACTAGTTACATATAATTAGCTTCCCGGCTGCAGCTTGACTCGTTACTATTATTAAAAAATCAACAAAGTTGTAGTACCTGTTCTTAAAATGTTAAAGTAAACAAGGTACATTCCCTAATAGTTGTGTCCTCTGCTATAAATTTTTTTACAAAAAAAGAAAGGAAATATTTGAACAATGGCTTTAGCAGGTATTCTATCAAAATTTAACAACATTATAGTAATTCCAGTTTGATTCCCAGCTGTTTGGACTGTAGTGTTTAATGCGGCAATCGTGTCTGGATGATGACCTAAGTCGACGGGTTTTCTGAGATATCTCCCGTCTCCTGGCCATCTTCATGGCTGCAGGCTTAGCGATTGACTTTTGGACAATTGCACAACCATTCGCTGTATGAAAATGTTATCTTAGCAATTTATCTTAAAAATAGTTCCAGTTCCTTATAACTCATTACAGTTCTTTGGATTGTGGTAACTGAGTGTGTCAAACACAAGTAACTGTCAATAGTACATTTATTAATAGTTTTTTAAAGTCGGTCATGCAAATTTAATTTATTTGAACATTTTAAGTTAAATTATCGTGATTTTTAATTCTACAAAAAAGACTGGAAATTCATAATTTTTGTCTGGAATACCTGGAAAAGTCAGGGAAATTTGATCTAGAATTTCTGTAGCAACCGTGCTTTTGTCATTGTTACTTCCTGACAATTTTATATCATTTGTAACTATTTGAAATGGTGCTGCATGATGTTGCTTGTGTGTCCTGTGATTTTTGCACATTATCAATTGTTTTAAAGTATAGTTTTTGCTCCGTTCCATAGACTTACAACTTTATATTTTGCATGAATGAATTTACGTATAACACATTGTCTGATTCTGTTTCCAGCCTGCCGTAAAAATCCTTTATAAAAAAAAAGACAAATATTGTTCAGTGGTGCTGTGACATTCAATACCTATGTAGAGTAATAATTTTGTTGCAGCTAACTTTTTAAGAGAGTTCCGAGAGATGGGTGGTAGCCTTTTTGAAGATGTTCCTATACGAAAAATATTTGTAGGAAATCTACCATCAAGGGTAAGTTTTCAGATGACAACTATGCGTATTCTTTGTATGTTATTTATTTGAATATTGCACTGAATTTGAGAAGGATTTCATGGTAAATTGTAATGTATCTTCTAAAGAGTGGTTTTGTTACTGTTGGAGCATAGTTTTCACCCTTTTTAGGTCATTTTAAAAACACAGAATTTCACATTCATAGCAATTACAACCATTATGTGAATCTTGTATATACGATAATTTTGTCATAGGATGTTTTATTTGCGTGTTTAAGAATGGAATAATGTTTAATATTGTGCTTGGAATGGGGTACACTTATAGTGAATTTTATTTCCCCTTCTCTCTTCCTTCCTCTACTCAGTTGCTAAACAGTCCAAACTTTTTGTAACCTACGTATATTAATTATGAAAAAATACGTACATAGTGAACGTGTATTACTAGTTCTAAGATTTGACAAAATAATTATTATTCAGTTACAAATTTTTCATTTGAGCAGTGTACTTTGTAACTGTTACTGTATTGCCATATTTCCATGGCAAGTTTCGTTTAAGAGGGCATTCCGTTCAGAAATTCACAGGTGTCAAGTATTATTTATCTCATAGTAAAACACTGTTTATAATTCATGTTCAAAAGTAACACTAAACTTAAGAATTCATATCTGCCATTTGTCTTGAAATGAGTCTATTTGTATGTACATTATTGTATAATAATAATACAACTGAGAACGAAATTAAAGTACCTTACAAGTTTGTACCGTACTATCATTTCCATGTTATGTGTAAGACACACTAATTGTGCCGTCTGGACTATTTACAGATATGCTTAAGGCACAGAAACTTTTGACGTGTGTCATTGTGGTACTTATATTTAGCAGAGCAATTTTTTTTATAACAGTTACACATCCCATGTCTTTGTTCAGTGTGTTCCTGAGTGACTTGTAACTTTATTTGTGGTGCGTTAAACATTTCCTTCAGGCAAAGACTTATTGACTGAGGAAGACTTTTAGCTACTAGTCTTGCGTGCAAGTGCTTTTTCAGAAGAGCTTTAGGGAATGGTCAAGTCTTTCTTGCAGTATTTACAACCCAATTTGGTTCAGTGAATCACTTAGACATTAATTCCTGCAGAGTTTTCTGTCTCTACTTGTGCTGGTGTAAACTGTAGAATGTGATAAAAAAATGTTTGCTGTAATATTTTCTAGTTACTGGTTAGGATTGCTTCGTGTTCGTGAAACTGGCTAAATTGTTTTATATGTTGCATGTCTAGTCTAATGATAAAATAGTTAATTAATCAAACATTATAAATAAATATGTATGTGTGTGTGTGTCTCTTTTTTTTTTTACGTGGAAAGCTGTAGTAATTACTGTTGTTTTACTTTTGGCAGACTTCAGCTCGTAATTTACGAACACTCTTCTCAGGTTTTGGAAAAATCCTTGATGTTTATATATCCAGAAACCTCTTTACAGAAGTGAGAAATCACTACGGATTTGTCACTTTCCTGTCTCCAGATGATGCTCGCAGGTATGTTCAACTTGAGTACCGATTTTTCAGTTACATTTTTTGATACATGCCTGAAACTTTTCGTGTCATGTTGGAAAGATTTTACTGTCATTGTTCAAGCAGGTTTTTCTTAGTTCTACTGTTACATAAAAGTGTCTGTATACTTATCAGGTTTTAATTAGTATGAAAAAATGTAATACACAGTTTTATATTATTTATAACTGAAGCCAATGAATTGTTAAATCTATGTAATACTGTCAGGTGAGGTATTTGTGAATTATATTTGCAAAGGTCATGACATTTCGTTGTATAAAACATGTGATATTATGTTAACATAACTGTTCATAATGTGGTGGTACCGTCCCTTCTCTTTACCTTACCACATGCTTCCGGGAATAGCTACAGCAACAGAGCGTCTCTCTTCTCATTTAGCGGGTCGTGGGTTCGGAGTGCAAATTAAGACACGTGCTATTCCAGTGAATAATTGTGACAGCTTTTATTTTATCATCAGCTTTTTTTTTCAATACCGTGATAATACAGAAAAAGGTCCTCGCATGGCAGTTGAGCGGGAAATACTACATCAAGTCCTGCGTGGTGTCTCGGCATCAATCAAGAATAGTAATTAATAAAAATTAGTTAGGCACAACTTGAAAGAGCTCCAGATCGCTGTTGCAGTGCTTCGAGCGAGATAAGAAATGAAATAAACTTTCAGTACAGCACATACAATACTAATTCGCGGCCGTCAAGGATATGGCAGCCCCTCGATTTCGGAATCAACGCCTCAAGTGCACCAAATATGAATCTCGGCCGCATTGCCAATAATCAGTGCTTGTACACTACAGCCAACGTTTTTGTCTTCCAACCTCTAGCGGAGACATTGCCCTACGCGCCATTTTCCATCTTCAAAAGACCTCTCGCGGCACAGCACAAGAGGTGCACATGTACTCACTCGTAGATCAGACACAGCAATGGCAGAGAGCGTGGGTACGCTACCCCAGCGTCACCGCCCCCCACTTCAACAGCTTCGGGAAGTCTTTTATCTTATTAATAATTAATTTGTGCTTACAGAACATACGGAAAATTACACAATTGCCAGACATCACGAATTTAAAGGCCCCTGCTATTTAAATAAAATGGCAAATTACTTGACATTACAATAATTATAAGAAACTAATTGGCGTGCGATGCGGAGTGATACCAATTTCCGAGGCCAGCCATCTTTTCCTTTAAGTACGTCACCACCCCCCAACCAACTCTTGCTGGCGCCGATCCGTCGCGCCTCCAATTGCCTAAGTACCAACAAGAGCTTACTGAAATGGAAAATCGCAAATAACATCTTAACCTGCCGAGCTACGGCAAAAACTTACTAGACAAAAAATGTGGGGTTTAAACTGACGATTAAAATGAGACCTCAAATGTATTTCTGGGATAAAATTGACGTCTTAGCCCGATAACTGACCTCGTGGTTAGTAATAAATAATTAATAATGGATATCGCCTCGCATGCCAAAAAACCTTTTAAATTGTTACCACACATTACTAATATTGATTTGCCAGTATGGTCATATAGTAAAGAGCAGCAAAATAAGATTGGTTGTACCAAGTGAAATTAAGACTGCCACGCTTGGAGTTAAAACAAAACAGTAAATAATTATAATTACTACTAATGAATTTTGTTCCTGTAGTCTTCTTTCTTCTGTGGAGGGCTTTTCTTAGATCCACAGGTCTATAGTCATCCTTGTCTGATTTCATATTTAAAAAATAGAGATAAATATGAAAGGTTTAACAAACAAAAACTTCCACGTGCTTATGGTTACACATATTGACTTATTTATTGAAGAAAACACAAATAAACATTGCAGGTTGCACTGATTCAGGGCAGCATTATCTTTGTTAAGCCGGACAACTGTAGTCGATGATGTGACTGATCCTCACTGGGGTTGTTACCTTATACACATAGGCTGGTTAAACTACAAGGCCTCAATATTTCAGGTTGAGCTCAATCTTATTTACTGGCATATCGCCTGGTCACCTTAAGTTCCGTCGTCTTAAAAGAAATTTAATCAAACAAGTAGTAAAAAAAGCTCTCAAAACAAATAAAATTAAACAGAATAGGTCTGGTAAGGCCAGTTAATTCACAACCCCCCAGGAAAATTTATTACAACGGAGCTTAAGAAATTTTACTCCCACAGTGAAACATCAAGCCAAGTGATCATGCCAGTTGGTGTGTGGAACTCAGCGTCTCACCGAGTAAGTACTGGGCCACCTGGGAGCGGTATGTAGGGAGCACAGGGGCTCCTACAGATTACTCAGGACAACATAACAAATCAACCAATACAAATGCAAAGAAAGCTAATAAATCAATGAGTTACATGGGGTAGAAACTACACACAGATCATCTAATATCGTTCCCAAATACTTCCGTTGTGCTAATCCCAAAACATTCAGGCCATCAGTGCATCAACAATTCACTTTAATATATGCACAACTAACACTTCACTTGTCACAATTATTGTGCACCTCCTTCAAGTGTGGAACTGTGAACCGGTAATGACAGGAGGAGCAAAAATAAATTAATTAAATTACATTACAATTCATATTCTCATTACAGTAGAAACACCAGTAGAAATAACATATGTATAACACTCTTACATATCCTCACTTGCATCCTTATTACCACTTTTGCTTAAAACACTAATGTTCGTTGTGACACTCCATCAGTCATATTGTAATAGTGATTACAGATTTGCAGTGAGTGGTCCTCTGTTGACAAAACACAATAGGGGCTCATTATTTCCCTTTTTAAATCATTCATTTTACTTTCTAGTTTCTCTATTTCCTTTTCAGCCGTGCTCTAACTCACCACTCATGAATATAATAATAGACACAACAAAACAACCGTCTTAAAAAATATGTTAACATATACAAATCTGGTTCCTCCCAACATACTAGCTGAAAGCACGATCACTAATGGAGTACAAGATGACCCTAGTGTAATCTAAACGCAACTAGCAGCTTATAAAACTATAACCAAATGACCGCTTTACCTACATGGACACTAAAGCACACAAAAAATATGTTCACAAATACAGAACCCTCATATCACGTGCCCTGGTAACTCTGACACGCTTTGCCCTGGTAACTCTGACTGACATGCTTTGCACGCTGGATCACACAAGCACCGACTCCACCGGAGGATTTAATTACATGACACAATAAAATAAGGAAAACAGCTACACCCTCAAAATCACAAAGGTTTGAACAGTTTCAACAAAAATGAGTTGTACACCCCTTAATCTCATCCTCTCACTCTTGATAGCCACCTCACACCAAATCAATACTAAATTTAAGTCTCTCTGCCATACGGTTTCAGAATCTACCTGAATAAAATTTACAGCTACTTCATCCTCCATAACTACCAATGCTAATGTGTGTTCTGCCCCATCCAGATCGGCTTCCTCAACAACATCTATATATAGTGATTCATGTTTGTGTACACTGACAGACTTGGTTAACATTGGCACATCATTACCCCCCAGGCACACAACACCCTTAATAAAATCAACCATTACATGAAAGTCCTGCATAAAATCAATTCCTATAATCACATCCCTTGTCAGCTGTGGAATGACAAGACAAACAGCACAATACTCAAACTCACCAATAATAAATTTTAAAAACACCTGTTTGTTTATCTGCTTGCTTTTTCCTCTAGTGGCCCCTATTACTGTCAATTGTGGCACAGGAAAAATAGGAAACTGATGCCCCTCCTTAATTAACTGGTCCAAAAATTGTTGTTATACCTCTGAAATTTCTGATCCTGAATCAAAAAGAATAGCAACATCTCTCCCAACGATATTACCCAGCCATTCTGGTATGACATGCTGACATACAGGTACTTGGTTTTCAGTCAGTAAAAACTCCCTTTCCTCAGTAAATATGGTGGCAGTCATGTGTGCGCAGCTAGCGGGCGTGTCAGTCGTCTTGGTCTGGCTGCCTAACCCAGACGACTCTCCCCATTTCCCTGATTCTTTATTCTCTGTACATTCGTCCGTGTTATGTCACGTGCTAGCCTTTGTTCCACGCGGTCAGGCGCCTGTGTGGCCGAGTCAGCTGTCTGGTCCGCGCCGCCTTTCCCCTTTCCTTCGGGCGCTTGAGAGGTCGCTTCCCCTCCTGACCCCACAGGATCCATCTGTCGCTCGCTCCCCTCCTTCTCTCCGTACCTTTGATACTTTCCTTCCTGCACGTAACCATTTCCGCGTCCTAGTCGCTGGTTGTAGCGATAGTTACCCTTACGTGGTGGTCTATTGTTATACTAATTGTACGGCCGGTACTCCTGATGCATGTCATCGGAACCCTTAGCACTTTCCTCGTCTCCTATCCTGTCCATCTCTCTCAGTACCTTACGCAGTTGCTCGATAGTGTGCAGTTCTTTACCTACCAGCATTCGCTGCACAGAAAGGGGAGGTTGAGAAAATACTAACATCGTGATGTCTGCCTCCTCAAGGGGATGATCATAGAATTTAGATTGTTCAACCACCTTGCTTAAGTGGTTTTCCAAATTACCGATCTGACAAGTCAGCCCGATCGCCCCCCTGTATCCTGGCATCCTAATATTCATTCAGGAATTCCCTCTCAAATTCAGTGTAGCAGGTGATGCTGTCTTGGCGCAGTTTATACCATACTTCGCATTTTCCTTCTATTGACCGTTTCGCAACAACCAGGCGTTCACTTTCACTACATTCGTTAATTTTAAAAAACTCGTTCAGGTTTTCTAAATGACGTTTCGGGTGGTCACCATTTTCTGCCCTGAATTTAGGTATGTCCCGCTCGCAATACGTTTGGCCTAAGCGTAGTAGACGTGTGCACGAGCCTTCCCCACTAAGACCTTCGCCTATCATTCTATCTCCTTGCGAGAGCGCATTGATTTTCCGCTCGCACTCGTTCAGCTTATCATTTACCGTCTCTAGTGCCTCCCGGAAGCCATCACGTGCACTCTGCCTTCAAACATCGCTCACTTTGTTGCATTTCGACTGTCATTTCCGATCGCAGTTCTCCGAATTTTATTACCTGTCGCGACACTTCGCCCCGGCACTCAACTACAGCACTTTCGAGTGTAATTCCGCGATTCTCTATTCGGTCACACAGTTCCCTGGCACCGACTATTTCCGCGGACACTGACTCAAACCCGCTACGCAACTCAGCCTGATTTTCTGTAACTTTGCTGATGGCACTGTTAATACTTTCCCGCTCCTTTGCCCGTGCCTTTTTACTTATCTCACTTTCTTTTCTCCATTCTTCGCGAAATTTATCAACATCCTCAGCCCATTCCTTTTGCCTATCTACCTCTGTTTCCTCTTTTGTTCTTTTTAACAGATCTCTCATGGCCTCCATTCCCGTTCGCATCTCGCGCCGCATTTCCTCTATCCCTCTCACTGTTTCTCTGCATTTCCGCAATATCCTGTTCACGATTTTTCCGCATTTCTTCCCTGTCCCTTTCGCGTTCGGCCTCTCTCTTTCTTGCCTCCTCCTCACGCTCTAGCTGCCTCTCCCTTCTACCCTGTTCGCATTCAGCCTGCCTCTCCCTTCTGTCCTGCTCGCGTTCCGCTTCGCCCTTTCTTTCTATCTCTACAAAAAATTCTCTGTTTTGAGCGCTTATCATCCACAAAATAGCATTCATGTTCAATGTTCCCGGCGTAAGTTGTGACGTCAGCGAACACTCCAGACCAGTGTCAAAACATACAGGGCTACTCATCCCATCTTGCAATACCGGCTGAACTACTCCATCAGCACTACTCGCGCTATCATCCCCTACGTCAGACAATATTGATTCCCGAAAATGAAAACCAAAGAAGCACAAAAGAGCACAGCTATTGAATGACCATGCAAGCAAATACCTGTGAAAAGTACGTGAACAGTATACTCGGAGAGAAAAATAGAAGAATAAAATATTCATGGGTCGTGCACGTTGTACTTACGGCCATCTAATATAGACTGAACTGTACCCATATAATCAAATTAAACAGTCTCACGTGTGGTATGCCTACTGCACGTGTTTATTAACATGGTAAGTTGCAATCAGTGAACTCAATCTTACGTGCCACGTGCCTTAACATACGTGTTAAAAAAAACTCACACAGACACAACCTTTACAGATACTGATAATGAAACATTCCTTTTACAGGGTCGTACAATCAACTCTGGCGGTCCACACGCCCACACTCACAGAATGAGAATAACCAGCCACACTCTTATCTCTACACTTCTGTTGCCCGGGGCCGTTGCCCGGCTTACCTCGTTGTTCTCTCTCCTACCACGTGCTGGGTAAGCGAGGCGGTGGGTGACACGCTGAAGGGTCACCTTGGCATTCTAGAAGTTCTGGGGGGTCTGTTTGTTTCTCTGCCGCTCCATCTTCATCTTGCACTTCGAATAGTACTATCTTTCCCATTCAAGCCCCACGTTGGGCGCCAAAAAGGATGTGGTGGTACCGTCCCTTCTCTTTACCTTACCTCGTGCTTCCGGGAATAGCTACAGCAACAGAGCGTCTCTCTTCTCATTTAGCGGGTCGTGTGTTTGGAGTGCAAATGAAGACGCGTGCTATTCCAGTGAATAATTGTGACAGCTTTTATTTTATCATCAGCTTTTTTTTCAATACCGTGATAATACAGAAAAAGGTCCTCGCATGGCAGTTGAGCGGGAAATACTACATCAAGTCCTGCATGGTGTCTCGGCATCAATCAAGAATTGTTATTAATAAAAATTAGTTAGGCACAACTTGAAAGAGCTCCAGATCGCTGTTGCGGTGCTTCGAGCGAGATAAGAAAAGAAATAAACTTTCAGTACAGCACATACAATACTAATTCGCGGCCACGTGGCATCCGTCGAGGGTATGGCAGTCCCTCTCTTTTGGAATCAACGCCTTAAGTGCACCAAATACGAATCTCGGACGCGTTGCCAATAATTAGTGCTTGTACACTACAGCCGATGTTTTTGTCTTCCAACCTCTAGCGGAGACATCGCCCTACGCGCGCACTTCCATCTTTAAAAGACCTCTCGCGGCACAGCACGAGAGGTGCACATGTACTCACTCGCAGATCAGACACAGCAATGGCCGAGAGCGTGGGTACGCTACCCCAGCGTCACCACCCCCACTTCAACAGCTTCGGGAACTCTTTTAACTTATTAATTATTAATTTGTGCTTACAGTACATAGGGAAAATTACACAATTGCCGGACATCACTAATTTAAAGGCCCCTGCTATTTAAAGAAAATGGCAAATTACTTGACATTACAATAATTGTAAGAAACTAATTGGCGTGCGATGCGGAGTGATACCAATTTCCGAGGCCAGCCATCTTTTCCTTTAAGTACGTCACCACCCGTAACCAACTCTCGCCGGCGCCGATCCGTCGCGCCTCCAATTGCCTAAGTACCAACAAGAGCTTACTGAAATGGAAAATCGCAAATAACATCTTAACCCGCCGAGCTACAGCAAAAACTTACTAGACAAAAAATGTGGGATTTAAACTGACGATTAAAATGAGACCTCAAACGTATTTCTGGGATAAAATTGACGTCTTAGCCCGATACAATTGCATACAGTCTGGTAGTTTACAAAAAATATTAAATTATGCTTACATGGCCGTAGGGTGCGGTGCGCTTTTTAACCCCCTTAACAATTTAATGTAATGGTTGTACCGATGTGGTTTCTCAGACTTTCTTAAATTATATTTGGTAACCAGCTTCAGTTTTTGTTAATGTGACTTTTCCTCATAAGAGTGGTTACTGGAAGCAAGCAGTTGTGTGGTGTAAGAAAATTTACCTTCACGAAATGTGACGTTCAATAAAACTTAAATTCAGACCATTCTTTTCAAGTTTTTCCGTTTCAAGCCTTTCTAAGTCACCAGTTTTGGAGAAAAGTTCATAATTTCGAGACTGAGCAATGGGAAATGGTCATGTTACATAGTAGCGGAGGGATTCCAGCTGCTACAGACTATTTCTATGTCAACAACCCAAACTAAACTCTGCGAAACTAGTCTACCAACTTGCTTGCGATTTGTTCGCATTTTGCACGACCCGGGGGATCTGTACTGCTACAACTGGCGCCGCAACGTGTGGGCCACCGGCTACGCCTTGGACGACTTGAGGTGCTGTTCCTTGAGCAGTTCCTGGAGCTGTTGGACGATGGGAGAAACTGCGCCCTGAGAAGAGGATGATTGCTGTACCGCGTCATGGGACTTGCCGAAAAAACCGCAAGTGTATCGAGCTAAATTCATGAAACAAGACAACACATGATAAATTGTAAACTTAGAATTTGTTTTGCAGAATCTTCTTTTACGTTTTGTTTTAGGACTATTGTTTTGTAATTTCTAACACACTCGTGCATTTGGTATTTCAATGTTGTTTGTTCAGAATAACATTAGAAGCATTGTACCTTTGCCTAATAGGGTGTCAGGTTTAAGTGCAAAACTATATTTGGCTATTTTACATGTAAAAGACTAGATTTTTATTATTGTGACATCGTATTCTCTCGACATTAACATCCAACGATGTGAACCCAGAGCTGACCCCTGTGTGTCAGGTATAGAACACTGAAACGGACTGTAACCCAACGCTGACACACAATACATATTTTTGTGTTTCAGATGGTGGTATGAAATGGCACTTAAACTAAGCAAACTTCTGAAGTATCCGCAGGCATCTATGGCTGCTGCGTTGGATGACGTGAAGCGGGGATACCGGTAAAAACAGCTGCTTGAAAACATGGTGTGCCAAAAACTACCCTTCTGTATAAAGTTACTGGCAAATATCCAGCTTCAGCAAAAATGGGACTAAGCACACTTTTCTTCTCTGAAGAAGAGCAGCTTCTAGTGACATAGATTGCAACAATGTCCAAAGCTGGATTTCCCATTACTAAAGACACTTTTATGAGTAGTTTGGGTCAGTTAGCTTCCGACGTAAAGAAAGTGTTCAATAAACGTAAACCCAGTAGAAAATGGTATGACAGTTTCCTCTGAAGAAACCCTCAATTTTCGTTGCGGACACAACAAAATTTAACCAAATGTCGTTCTGATGTTACGTCTTTGCAAATTCACAACTGGTTTGAAGAAGTAGAATAATTTCTTTCAGAAAATAATTTAGATATTGTCATTAGGAGACCGAACAGAATTTTCAGTTGTGGCGAGTTAGCTTTTTTTTTAAAAATACTAAAGGGAATAAATTGTTGGCAGGGAAGGGTGACAAAACTATTTACTCACCGGTTAGTAATAATGAGAAAGAATGTCTCCCAGTGTTAATGTGTGGAAATGCAGCTGGTACACTTGCACCTCCTCTGATTTTATTTCGTTATAAGCGGCTGCCAGCTGAGATATGCAAGAAAATTCCTTCTCACTGGGGTGTAGGTTGTTCTGAAAGTGAATGGATGCTACATCACCAATGTAGTTCATCCATGATTGAAACAGCAGAACATTACTTTACCTATTATCCTTTTCGTGGATGGGTATTTATCACGTATGTCTTTGCATCTCAGCAATTTCTGTCAAGAAAATGGTAACATTGTGGTTGCACTGTACTCGAACTCCACACACATCATGCAACCTATGGATGTAGCCGTAATTTGTACCTTGAAGTCTGGATGGAAAGAATGTGTTTCCTCTTGGAGGTTAGAAAATCAGTCAGGATTTTTGACTAGGTATAACTTTGCTCCACTGTTCAAAACAACTTTTGAAGCAAGAATAACTCCAGAGATCATGCAAAATAGTTTAAAAAAAAATAGACCGTATCCATGGGATGCCTTTGCTGTTGACGTGTACTTTGCTGCAAATAAGCCTATGCACAAATTGTTCTTCAGTAACAAAACCACCACAAGTATCTTTGAATGCAGTGAAAAGTCATTTTAAAGCTTTCGAGTAATTCATTTGCATCCTTCAAAGCACATGCTGAAATAGAAAATTGGATTGGGCCAATTGTTGATACTTCTCTTTTCAATGTGTGGAAAAATATGTGTGCAGAAGCAAAATACAAGTACTTCTATCAACTTGTCGGAGAATGTTCTACAGGATTCAACTCTTTCTGCTGATGTAGAATTGTTTCATGACACAGAAATAGGCCTAGCTGTTCTGGACAAACCCATTCAACCTCCTCCAGGTGATAATCCTATTGTTTCTACCATCCCAAATCCCATTTTACCAGAGAACCGTAAGTGCACATAGTCTAGCTTTAATAAAAATTCTCCACTATCAAAAAATACAGAGATAATTGAACCTGTTCCTTCTACATCTGCTATACAAAGTACGCCAAAGGTAGCCAGTGATAATATTCCTTCTCCTTTCAAAAGAGCCCTTTTTTGGCCTTAGGAAAAAAGGTGAGAAAAGTAAACGCAAAAAAGATAAAAGTGCCGCCTGTTCTTATTTTAGATCAGTTGCAAACATACCAAAACAAGAAGGTGAGTGAAAAGAAAATGAAACAAGAAGAAATAGTTAAAAGGTGAAAGCAGAGGGAAATGAAGAAACAAAAAAAAGTAGAAACAATACAAAAGAAGAATACTAAGAAAAATGCAAGTTCAACTCAAGACACAGGGTACACGCCATTTACCCGAAAACCGTTCTCCCGAAAGCATAGGGTAAACGACTTTCGGGAGAGTTAATTTCGGGAATATGAATTTTAGGGAAAACTACTTTCGGTAAAACGACTATTTGGGAAAATAATTTTCGGTAAAATGACTTTCAGTGAAGTTAAAGGTGATGCTGAAAAATTCGGTGAAACGACTTTCGGCAAAACTAATGCGCAATTATATTTTTCGGGAAAATGATTTTCGGGTAAACGAATGTTTGAAAAGATAACAGCGGTTTATGAATTTCGGCAAAACGACTTTTGGCAAAACGACTTGAGGCGAAAAGATTTGTGTTTACAGTAACACTGTGGATTGTTTAGTAAGGTACTTATAATTTTGGCGAAACGGCTTTCGGGAAAACGACTTTAGAAGAAATAACATTTGTTTCCGACTGCTTTTTTCCCTGGTGGTGTGTACGGCACTAAACCACTGTGTTTAGTTCAGATTTTATTCATAGGTGGCACTGTAAACACCTTTCTCGAAACACTAGAGTTGTTTGTGTTGTGATGGCCCTCAAGTTCAATAAAATGCCAACAGGTAGCGTTGTATGTACCTCCGCACTTTATTTAGAGAGAAAATTATTTCGTCTCGTCTGCCAAAGAGCATACAATTCCTTTAATTTGAGGCATATTGAAAGGCAAAACAGTGCGATATATTTTTATAGTTGTAGCTAAAAACCTATTTGATTGTGGTGTTACAAACTCCAAAACTTAGTGCCGGACACTGGGAAGTTTATAAGAAGAGTATCGTTCACCTTGCCCATTGAGCTCGGTGTGACTGTCCACAAATGTTTTGGATATTTTCACGTACTGAAACAACCATGACTCTCTTGGAAATCAATGAAGATAAGGTGGTAAATGGACAAGAAACTTGACGTACGTAAATAACTGAAACTATTTATTCTAAACTAAATCCACAAATGCTAGCAGGTAAAGAAAAAAAAGTGGATAAATGTGTGTAGAAGGCACAAAAACCATGCTTTTCAATATCACTTTCAAATTTTTTTCTCGTTATGACAAAATACTAAATAATTACTGACATACTTTGTTATTAAATAGTAGACAATTTTTCTAATGGGAAAATACAAATGTCTTTGACTGTTTCTTGCAATGTGACAGAATAACGTACTGTATTGTTGTGGACATACGCAATTACAATATTACGTCGACAATAGTACAGTACGAGAAAATACTATTTAGTTCCAGACTTTTTGAACGATATTCACTTATTATGATGTTATAGTTACTTCACATGTTTGTATCAAACTTAAGTAATTAAAAATACAATTGCACAAACAATTATAAAGACATGTGTGTACATTCCTTATTATATTAACAACTATTAATATTGTTGGTATTTTAAACATTAATTACTGTATAATATGTTGCAGGCGATTTCCCCATACAGCCATCCAATATGCCACCTTACGGATGCAGTAACTCAGTGTACTTTTCACTTTAAATTAATGTAACTATAAGAGTTTCAAAGTTTAACAGTCATTCATATTAAATAAGTAATGAAGTGCCCCCTCCCTCATCCACCCTTCTATCACTCATTAACTCACAGCTGGAAAGGCTGGATCAAGAATCATGTAACTTAAATTATGGCTTGGTGTAGGCATCCAAGTTACTTTCTTAATTCGAAAATCAAGTGGCTGAAAAATGGCAAAATATGTTTTTGAGGTTGAAACAAGATCTAATTAACACGAAGAGCTACTATTACGGTATTTGCTCCAATTTATTGTGTAAAGATACATAAAAATAATTGAAGGAATTTTGAGATTCATAATTTGATAGGCTGAAAAAACGTAAAATATGTTTTCCAGATATCATCAACAGCTTGATAACCTGACCTGACGAGTAATCGATTCAATCTTTTCTTTAAAAAAACATTCAGTACATAAATATCTAAAATACGATTTTATGTTTCTCTTATAATCCGAAAATTATGAGTAAGGTAAGACGTGGCAGTCTCTATTATGTCTATATTACGTAGTTCAGCAACCTTCTGAAGCATGACCCATGTTCTTTCCCCGGCGAGGTCATTTTGGATATTAGCATTTCAAATTTTCGCTGGTCAGCATATATTGTCCGGGATCTACCATTTCCTCCGCCCTTGCACGACAGACTTTGTCTGTTTCTCATGTAATTGCTTTATGATGATCCTCCATATTTAACCTTACCAAACATTGGTGTGTATCGATTCCTCTTCAAAAGGTTATTTACCAATTGAAATAACTTTCTGATTGCTTGCGTAGATGAATACGTTGGTTCTAATGATTAAACACAAAAAAAAACAAATTATTTATATTTAAATTATGCATGACGAAATCCTGGTCATTTAGAAAAAAAAGTGTGCAAAATAATTTCCAAGTTCTGTAAACCAATTCCGTATTATAGTAACGCGAAGAATAATGGGAAATTAACGTTGAGTTTAGAAGTTGAGACTACTAACATCATAGTTCTTGAGACGATGAGGAAGAGATCACCACTGTTGGAGACGAGAGCTTTAACTACTCGGTCACTGCAGCCCTGAAAGTCGCACTGTTGAAGAAATATTCTTTCCAAAAAGAACTAAATAAAAAAGTCTAATTTACTATAGTCTTGGCATGGATGTGTGTATTTAAAACTAACACTACATATCCTACCTAGTACCATGTTAGACTTCACAGAATTAACATTAACAAAGATAACTTTTCCAATAAATGTTGCAATAGTCGGATCACACTTGACGTTCTACTGAGCCATTCCTGTTTAATAACTGTTCACTATTGAGTCAGGATTGTGCAGTGTGCTAATATTGATGGTACAGAATGGTAGCCTAATAACACGCATACCGCTTGTGTAGCCTTACCTTCGTTACCTGCTCATCCAATTTTGTGCGGCGTTCCAAATTCGGCTCAGATGGATATCCATTAGAATTTTTCTGGACCATTTAAAATGTCCAAAAGGGGAAACTAATATCCTTTGATTTATAAATTTAGCTTGTATTACATAGCTTACATACATTTACTAGGTAAAACATGGTTTCCACGAAACTATGACCAACATACACATATCCAAGATCACAGCCATAGAGGAACAGGTCTGGACACTTGGAGTTGAAAATTGACCCTCATATGACTGATTTGTGCCATTACCTAGAAAAAATAAGGTTTTACGCGCCATTAGCACACTGGTGTTATTTTAACATTGCGTAAATATGAACTACGAGTAGCAAATTCGTGTCAGAGCCCTAGGAGTTCTGGTAGTATGACGCTATATTGCATTGTTAAAATAACACTTCATTACTAGGGGCACTTTCAGTCATAAAGGGGTTAACTCTATAGCATTGTTAGATAGACTAGTGTCCAGACCTGTAATTCTAAGACAGTGATCCAAGATAATACATAATTATGGTTCTGTTTTCCATGAATGCAATAACCTAGCATTTATTTTATTGAGAAGCCCGGCGGGCTACTGTCGCGTTTTTCTCGTCCAAGAGACACCAGTAAAGTAGTATAAAATGTGATTAAAGGGTGTTTTGTAATTCGATTTGTTAGGAGGTGAAAAAGACGTGGAAAGTGTTTTAGATATATCTTCGATATGTAGCGAACCCTTCGAGATATTAAGTTTATTTTTATTTTAGGATGATGATTAAGTAAATTGCCGCAAAAAGGTTTCAAGAATTTTTAAAAATTCGAACTCTCAGTACCCTACAGGGGTGATAGTGAGATATTGTAAATTTTGCTTAGACTGAATGGGTTATCGTTGTGATTTTCACTTCTCGTGGATACGTGTACAAATATTTAAAACGTGAAATTAACATTTTTCGAAATTTGACTCCTAAAGAGGTGAAAAGGCATAAAATTTGTTACCAGTCAGTCTCAGTGATGGTTATCGTAACCATTAGAGAAATTTGAGATATTGTCCGCACGATCAGAGGAAAATAAATTATACAAGAGCTTTATTCAACAGTTTTATGTAGACGTTTTGTTGTACAACCTCTATGAGACAAAGAAATTAATATTTCATGTTTTCAATTTGTTTTCGGGAATAATTTCGACGTTATATTGCGCAATTGTTTGCCGCTCCCATGTATTGTTCGGAAGGTTTTGGGCTTAAATTACTTTAAAGATTTTGAAAATCTGCAAGTCTGACACACAAAAACTGATACTTTTTTAATACACCTAACATGTATAAAGCACTTAGGTAAATTACAGTTGTTTTGTTTATAACACAATGTGTTAGTTGTGTTAAAATATAAAAATAAATAAACCTTTTCTTGTAGGAACATAAAAATAAGTAAACATGTGAATGCTGTACAATTTTTCACAGCATAAGTAGTTTATTACTAGTGCAAAGGAGATCAAATTAATAACAGTCTGAAATATTTTATTCTTTATTTTCTCATAAGTTTTTTTCTGTCAGAAAGCCAAATCCAACAATCAATTCTGTTAGGGATTGTGGACTGAGGCTCACATTTCTGAAACAATTATTTTTGTTAATACAGTAATATTACCAATTGTTTTTCGAGGCGGGTGGAGTTAATGGATGTTCATTTGTTAAATATAGTTTTTAATAAATTTTTTATTTAATGTAATATTTCAAATTTAATTTTTTCATTTTTAAATAATTTCTTTATTACAAAAAAATTTTGCGGGCATGCACACAACTTACCATAGTTTCTTCTTTAGCAGATAAATGGTGTACGAACGCGTAAAATTCGTCATATTAAGGCATATAATATGTACACTCAATTACAAAAAAAATTCTTGTGGTATGGAGGCCGGCCGCGGTAGACGATCTGGCACGTCACTCTCCTCCCACTAAGGCGATTCGGGTTCGATTTCAGGCGGGGTTGGTCGTGCTGACCAAAATCTCTTCACTCATTCACCCAATGTTATTTAAACATATTTCATAAAGGAAGTTACCAATTGCAGATATTTTGCAGGTTGATAAAGTAATGGCACGCAGTCGTAAAAAAATTTCAGTAGGCTGCTATAAACGTTCTCACGCCGGGATACATAACATGTGGGAAAATTCTGATTTCATCACCTCCACCTAGGACATTGGCAAAAAGTAGAATTGGTGGTTACTACATCGGTCAAGACATGCTGCTGTGAGGTGTGACGTCGCCTTCCCTCAGCGGTGGGCTGATGAAGACCTGGTATCATGGGGAAGAAGCGAGAACCTTTACAAACGTCGTGTGACCAAAGGGCGTTGAAGAGTCCATGATGAAGAGGACAACGGAATGTTTGATATAGCATCTTCATTTGTTTAAAAAAGATAAGTTTATAATTTATTAATTGTAAAGAATCTGAAATAAATTAGTGGCTATATGCTTTGGTCAATTAATAAGTTATTGCTATTTGAGTATCCCTCTGTCAATGCACCGTTACGAACAATACCAGGTAACTGCCATAGATGTGCTACAATACAAACTAGACGTGTAAAATGTTTTACGAGAGCATTTTTATTTCACATAACTTCAGTAAATTTGGCAACATTTAAGACATGAAACATGATGTAGTAATTTGATAATGATTTCAGACTTTCTTTTTGCAGAAAATTGAACACGGGATGCTCCTAACTATTAGTAGGCTATTGTAATTTGGACTGATACTGTAACTAAACAGTTAAACGTCATACAGTACAGACGTTCAGAGTTGTCAAAATGTGTTGTGTGAAAGGGAGACGAGAACATTGGAATAATAAGTTTAAAGTAAGCATTTAAAGTCATCAGAGCGTGCATTCCCTCATATTAAGAAGACTTCAACCATGCAACACTAGTCCCTATTGTCAATTTCACATTTGTGCAGTGAATTGTGATAGTTCTGAAGGCACTTGTTATTTATGTGCTGTTAAGGTAACCGTCTGTCCAGGTCGTTTCAAGATTAATCTCAAATTTCTCAAAGCGCATGATTGATGTCTGCTCACGAACAGCATTTCAAGTACACTGCACATGCGTAAACCCATTTTCGTTCACCACTGTTTATTAAAGCATGTTTTATAGCTGCTGGAAATGGCAAAGATTGTTTTTTGTAGTCTTTTTTTCAGTATGAAAATCTTTGCGCAGACTCTTTAAAATGGTATAGATACAACGTACATTTAACTTGAACACTACGTTATAAAAATAGTAAGGTCACGAAAATGTGTCTCATAGAGTTGTTGGCGAGAAGACTGCACACTAGTTCAGTGACTTGCTACTCGAGGCTGGAGCGTGCTGTGTCGTCCTTACCGCTTCCGCACTTGAAGGCTTCGAAGGCACAAAATACGGTCGGCTATGAGGCCATCTTAATGTACATGTTTATGCAAAGAATAGAAAGCATCAAGATTGTAAGAATTTATTGCGCTGTAAGAAATTGAGTTTAAGGTTGCCGCCTGGGTGAACGTATTTTTCGTGTTCGAGGTCTATAAGTGCGAAAGCAGTCAGGCGCATAATTCCATTACCCTAGAATCTAGGCCACATGCTTCGTTCACAATCACCACTTAGCGTACGTACGAAGTATAAAGTTGGTCACCTGTGTTACGTACGTACGCATGCTATGCGAGGATGTTAAAGCTAGCATGCACATTCTGTGTGTCTACTTTTAAAAGTAAGTACGTGGTGGATGTGAATTCAGCTTAAGTCACTGACCTGGCATACAGTCTTCTCGCTGACAGCGCTCCTGTATGAGATGTTCAGTGGTTACCCTATCGTGTATTGTACACGCCTATACCTTTTAAAACATATTGCGGCAAGGTTTACATACCTAACAAATACTGCGAGTATTCCCATTTTCATCATTTTTGACCGCTAGAAAATATGCTTTAATGAGCAGTGGCGAACTTCGAATAGACATACACACGTGTTACGTTCTTTGAATGGCAATAATAAGCAGACATTACTCATTTACGTTGAGCATTTTGGAAATAATCTGGTAACAGCCGAATCTCTGCACGCCGCTCGGCGGCCTGGGCTGTACAAACTAACGACTATTCTTTTCTTCAGACTTAGTAGGGAAATCTCGTGGTTTTCCCACCAGGGTCATTACAATCTTGAACTAACAAACGGTAAATGTGTCATATTACAGTTACTTCATGGCCTGCTCATTCCTTGTGCTCACCCGCTCGTTAAAATTTTGCTGTTTAATAATAGAGACTGTTAAAGCCATACTCCTAATGAACACAAGACCAACTGCGAATAGTTGTTGTATATCAATACTAATTAATAACGTAAGTACATATACAGACACCTGAGATGTGTGGCTATAAAATTACGACACTAACGCCAATTCAATAACATTTTTAGCTTCCCCATTGTAGTTAAATCGTTACCTTCATTTGAAACAAAATTGAAGTGGCGATATGAGTTATACTGATCAACACAATATTAATTCATATGGCTGCCCGTTTTATTACGTTAAGTGGTAGAGTCTGTCATTAATACAAATACATCCTTTAAAATGTTAATTCACACTACTTATATGTTATAATTTATGATTATGTATCGCATACCTGCCCCGTGAAGGCGTTTCGGCGAGGGAGTAAAACACTTTTTTTATTGCAAAACTTGTCAACGTGCTCCCAATGCCCAACATTGCTACATTTCCGAAAACCACACAAGTTTCGAACGTGTCTGAACGATAGTTTGTGTTGAAGAGTCCTGGGTGTATTACTTGATAATTAGTTCCTCGCCCCTTACATGGGCGGTACTGGCTGTGTGCTGTGTACCTGTCTACTCCCTGGCAGTCTAATGCTTTTATGCTTCAACAGCTAGCTGACAATTATTTACTATCATTGTGTTGCATGTTGGCCGGGCAGTAGGCACATTACATCATGCTGGGTGGTCAGTCCTGTGAGTCAACCAGTGATGTCATGGGTTTTCGCAGCTATGTCGCATCTCCCGAGAGACGTCACTGGGTTTCCCCGATGACGCCAGTGCGAATACGTGACTATCATCAAGTACGACCGAGGTAATGTCTATTTTTAGACTTCAGGTCATCGTATTTCATCAGCCATTGACGTCATTGAAGGGGCCGTATAAAAGCCTCGGTATTGCGTAACATGAGTCAGTCAGTATTGAAGAGTCTTGTGCGGAGTCTAGTATTGCAGAGTCTGGAAGAGAGTCGGGAAGAGTCAGTCTTGTGCAGTCTTGTGATAGTGAAGATGAAGTGAGACCGAGAGTGGTGAGAGGCAGCGAGCGCCCCTAGGGGCGGTGTTGCCACTGGGGTGACGATGGACGTCGTGAGAAGTGACGGGCCGAGAGGCGACGCTGACGGCGTTGAGGCTGATGTAACATCGGCGGAGCTGACGAGGTGTGACATCACGAGGATGGCAACATGGCAGCAATGGTCGGTGTCGAGGCTGAGTAGGATCAGCGCCCTGCAGAAGGGACAGACAACACTCAGGTGTTGTGTCGGCGCGACTGAGCTGAAGAGATGTTGCATCTCGAGGATGGCAACACGACAGCTCTTGTTGGTGTCGAGGCTGTGTGACGCCAGCGGGTTGAAGGAAGGACGAACAACACTTGTGGTGTTGTGCTGGAGTGCTGCAGAGGTGGTGAGCTGTGGAGAACAACACTGACGGTGTTGTGTCGAGGAGTGCAGTAACTGGTGACTTGAGGAGACTGTCTACCTGGTGATTCAAGAGAAGAAGTGCTTCGAGAGTTCACTATTGGTCCTGCTCGGAGGAGGTGCTAAGCTTGTGCAGAGAGGCTGGTGAGGGCATCTTGGTGATGTCAGGAAGACATCTGGGTGAAGTCAGGAAGACGTCTTGGTGACGTCGGAGTCTACTGCAAGGCTACAGGCACATACCTTCGGAGCAGTACTGGGTGAGACAAGAGGGCTTCTGCTGCGGGTCGACAGGTGAAGAAGAGGTGTGCGGCGGGAGTCGAACCGAAGACTTCAAGAGTGAAGACAGTGGTGCACTCTGGGTGATGCACTGTACATGGTGAGCCATCCTCCTTTAGAACTGTTAAGGTTGTACATTGTCATTGGAGTAACTGTTGATTGGATATATGACAAGATTTTGTGATTTGTAGTGTTAAATTAATTAATAGTTAATATTCTTGTGCTTTAATTGTCTAAGTTAATTAACGTTCTGTGGAACAGTACTAATTGTGTGCGTAATTAATTGTGTTGTGAGAGTTATATTTGATTACTGTGTTGTGTATTTCATAGCTTTGTGAGCTATTAAATCCAGTACTTGATTTAACTCTTTTATTTATAATTATAAGACCTCTATCCCAAAAGAACTCATGGAAATTGCCCACATGTAAAGTTTGTGTTTTCCAAACTTGTAACAATTGCTAATCATCGCTTGTCCGAGAACACTTTTGTCATCGCCGCTGATTAGAGACTTTATTTTGGAGCCCCTTAAAATGCTGAAAACTATTTAGTCGCAGCTGAAATCAATAGTTATTAAAACACTGCGTGTGCAAATTTAGTGCCTTGTACATAGAGACGGTGAGACACTTGACAGTATTTTCAAGTAGGCGAGTGCTTAAGATTTGCTTTAGATTTTGGATTCTTATTTTTTTAAAATTGCAAATTATAGTTTTGATAATAACACACGGAGGAGCTGTAAATCATAGATGTACAGTGCAACACACGTAAAAATAATGTACAAACAGTAGCAGCATTTTGATCGAGCGAAATGGCAACAGAATTTCAATGTGTTCAAAAGAAATCATATTGAGTAGAGGCATTATTATTTGACGTTTATTGGTAGCATAAGAGCCTCTCATGAACAAGTAGTAGGAACATAAATATTAACTTTTAAGTGTTACTTCAGAGGGTTTATATGTTCCACTGTTTTATGTAAACGTTCATGCCCATGCTGGAATTCGGACCTAAAACCTCTCGCACCACAGGCTGGCGTGCTACTGACTACGCTACAGAAGCTGGCAGTGACATAAAAAATCCTCCAATTTATGCTGACATGCCAGAGTATGAATCGTATTTGGGTATTCACTTTGGCATGATCCTGTGCCACCAGCTCTGTACACACCTTCCACACTTGATTGGGAGCAGCAAGAAGAATAATAAATGTAGCCAAATATACGTAAATTACTGTGAACGTAGTATTTTGATTTATTTAAATGATTTTTATTTAAACAGCCATCTCACTGTAGGACCACTGTATATTGCTATTATGTTTGGTTTATGAGATCATTCACGTTACTATTATTGAATGGAAATGGCAGTGATAGTAAATAACCAAGGTTAAAGGGTCACTGTAATGTAAATTCGGTACGTGCAATTACTTATTTGATGGTCAAAGAGCATGCCTTTGCTACTCAACTTTCACGCAGCTGAATACCATGGATCTAACTGGAGAGAGCGAGATGTAAGCTAATTAATTTTTGTAGCATTAAAAAAATCAATAAGGAAATAGGATTCGTTCACAGAACTGAAACAACTTTTTTCTCTCGATCTAATTATTTTGTTAAAGTGTCAAGCACTGTATTAAGATGTAAACTATCATAAAGTCACAGGTATTGAATGTTATGTTATATTTAAATTACCACTTTTTTTTTCACTTGGGATTGGAGTTCATTGAATAAACAATAATTTGTGTAACGAGAAACTGACTTTCTTACTTAATCACTGTGTCCGGTGTGTTGTTACTTTGTACATTTATCGTTTGACTTCAATATATAATACGTAAATATTATGGAGAATTAAAACTTGTTAAGATTGCTGTGCTGGCTTCACCATTGGCAAGGTTTTTAGATAAATTTTGTATTCACAATAATTGTAGTGCTGTTGTGTCGTGAGCGAAGAAATTGTCGACATCACACATCCAGGTCTTGAAGTTTCTCTGCAGTCTGTCGTTTTACACAAACTGTACAGAAGGTATATGTCAGGCAGGTATGCAAGTGAACATCTTTTCCCTATCCCGGTCGCTGTGCAGTTATTAACAAGCCCGGCGTCAAGCGACAGATACTGTTTGTGGCTTAGGAGCAGCCTTGACCATGGGGAGGGTGGAGAGGTAAGCTCCAGGGAAACCCCTTGTTTACTCTTTACCTGAGCACTGCAGTGTTGCCAATACGCCATTGAAGTCGTTTGCTGTGCTAAACACTTCATGTTACCGTATCGGAGATGCACTATTTGTTGCTATGGTAGAAATGGTTGAACAAGTCTTATCAACCAGCCTGCATAGTAGCAAATTCCAAATGAAATCCAATTATTCTACATAGATATAATTTCGGTAACTCAGAACGTGTTAGTTATTTCAGTTTTATTTAATTGATCACGTCAAATATGCTTTTTAAATTTGTTATTTCTCATCGTATAACATTAATATATCGTAGAAGCACTCACTGCCCTGTTTCCGTAACTCAAAAGCGAATTTTCTGTTGGGTAAAGAGATTAGGTAAAAACTACTCTTAAAACTGAATCATTTGTATTATTTGAAACCTAAACGAGAATGTCTCTTACTTGCAAACTGTGGAGATAAACAGGTTGTACTAATAATTTACTACACCAGTAAAATGATTTTCCAGTGTACACAGTGTTCAAACAGTGTATTGGCTAGAACGCTTGCCTCACACTAAAGCAATCGAGGTAGAAAGCCCGGCGCGATCAGTTACGGATTTTTGCATTTGGTAGGAGCGTTGGGACCTTTCTCGCTTAAGGGAGCAGAGGGGAGGCCAATGTCTGAAGCGAGTTTGGAGCCTACTTTCAAAAATTGTTACTTGAGTTATTCCGCTAGACAATCATTTTCACACATGTATTGTGTTAACAGTAGCCACTCGTAAGTAAATATTTATGGAGGAAAATGGACCTCAAGAGTAAACTATTTTTACAAAATACTACGAAAGACCTAAAGTTTATAGTGATTATTAGGTTTTTGTAATTAAATTTAATAAATTTCATGAAAAAAAATTTGAATAGATTTTTTTAGCAGTTGTGAAGTTTTTGGCTTATCTATGTGGGATTAGCCTTGAGAAGGGGAGAAATTTCCACCCTGCAACCCCTCCTCCTCTCATATTTTCTGATGCCCTGGCCTCTGCCAGTCAAAGTTATTTATCTTTGGAGATATTATGTTTCTCTAACACAAATATTCCAGAGCTGTTTTATATCAACTACATATTACTCGTGCTGGCATACACCACTCAGCTATTTTATGTTTTCATATGCGGTTTTAAGCATTCCTCTTTTAGGGAAGTTGGTTGATATCGGAATCCAGTTTGTATAAAATGCACTTTATCGTTCAGAAATGAGCAACTAGCAAATAACCTCAGCTTCAGATAGACTTTCAAGAATGGTTACACCCTTCCAGGATATACTTAGACAAGTCCGATATGTCAAACGTATTTATCCCTCCAAATATTTGCAAGAAATCGTCTATCAGAATTTGTCGGTATTTTTTAAAAACACTATACGTATATAGCTAATAATATGGGATATGAATACATTATTTAAGGGCGTTGTCTGGTTGACGCAATTCTGATCTCTAGGGACTTAGACATGCCGTAGCGCTGAAATTACAAAGAAATGGTGCGCGGTCGTTACGATGCCAACTTGTCTGACACTTTTTAATATTGCGAGTCGAACTTTTCGTACTTAAAAATTACCTAGTAAACACTAAGTGACAGAAATTGTTAATGGAATCACCCAGTCCAATATGACGTTTACTAACCGCTTTTTGTAAGCAGACATAATTCACGCATGTTGAAAGTTTTAAGGTAACAGCCATAGAGCTGAAGCTCTTATAGTGTTCGGCAGGCGCAATGTTGGTGTGCCTGCGGAATAGTTTTGCGCGCTCGAGGTACGGAGCCAATGATGTGAAATCAACACTGCCATCCACGTACTTAAAGGGACTAGTCGTCCTAACATCGACCCTCTCCTCATAAAAGAGGAATAGTTGGAATGTCATGTTTGCGTTTACAAATGTGAACTGTAAAAACATAAGATTGCTAAGTTGACATTTTTGAGACAGTGCGGGTACTGTACTAGCATGTAATGCTTTCGACGTGTTGCAAATAACTGTGAAACTTTCAGTGGTGCCCTACTAATTTATTCGTATGAAGTTAGAAGAAAAATTGAATGTAGTTTTCTAACGTAGTTTTACGGGGGGTGCAGGCGGTTATTAGAGGGGCTGGGAGTTCGGAGAGCGGTAGAGGAAAGATTGCGACGGGGAGGGGGGGGGGCATTGAAATGACCGGGCAGAGGCCCATGTATTAAAGCGGGTCCGGGAAGTGTTCTGATAGGAACTTGCAAACGTGATTTTAGAAAGAGTTTGTAAGATACATTTTTTGATTTTGGTGTTAAAAAGGAAGACAAAATAAAAGCTATTCTGTCAGCGTCATTGTGGAGTGCGTCATTTAAGCGTCTGATCGTTCCACGACCCCACTGGAGAACCCCGAGACAGAAGAGAGTGTTCTGCCGCTAGCCGGCGCACAAATAAAAC
>PNEQ01113241.1:0-14371 GCA_003012365.1 Medauroidea extradentata
AAAACGACTTGTATTGTATATATTACCAAGGCAGCAATAACTCTCCCAAGAGCATTTGTAAATCGAAAACAATTCCAAGTCCTGTGGTGATAAGGGTTAGGCTTGATGTGTGCCATTTCTGTTACGTGGACCGAGCGACAGGGAGGCGCATTATTGATCGGGCCTAGCCGACGGGGCAAGGAATTGGCCCTTTCAAAATAAAATACAAATATATAGACTTCTGTTGATAATACTTCAGTATTGTTGTATTTAAGTTGAAAAATACACTGAACTATATACGGTAACTCGCTGCCAACCATAAAAGCAGAAATGCTAGTATTGTTAATGTTCAATCAATACGCAATAGCGGTTAGTCATATTTTTCTAAAGTTAAATCTCGAGTGTTCACTTTACCCCGAACGACCCGCGCATACGTTTTGAATATAGTGAAAGCCTCGTCTGTACAGTTCTTTTTTTTTAAGTGGTTTGCGGCGGGGGTTGGGATAGGTTCACTCGTATCACTTCCATCCTTCTTAGCTCTCTGTCTCTGAAGTTAAATTATTTGGATCAGTGACTAATGAGCCACCCTACCTGCATGCTGCGATTTCTACTATTTTTTTTTTACAAAACTACGTAACTAACATATGCATATATACTTCAAACTATATAGCTTCAAACTTAAAATTCGGAACTCTTGTGAGAAGTACATTTTTCTCGTCTATACAAACGACTAAAATTGTATATTTTCGAAACTTTCTTAACGTATAAAACTGTTTATTTCAGGCTGACGTAACTGGTAAAATACCAACTCAATAAAAAAACACAAAGACAGAAACATGCGTTGGCCTTTCAACTATATTTCCATGAAATTACCTCGTTAACTGCTTAAAAGTCCCATACGTAGGGGCCTTGAAAATTCGCATTGTTATTTGATCACAGACTAGACTTTGCTGACCTATGTATAACTGATATAAATCTGTTACACCATTGTTAGAGGTACGTTAATTTCGTGGATTCATCTAGCAGCAGTCTAAACTTGTCAGTCCTATACCCCCTCTGGCCACAATCGATTATCTATTGGCTTATAACCGTACAAGCAGGTAGCAAGCGATATCACTTCGCATTATTTCCTTATTTACTACTGGCTTTCAGTAGTCAAACGCGTGTCGTAACAGCCGCCAGCAAGTCACAGACATGACAATGAAGTATACATAATTGGCGTTCAACCTGACCTGGAATGCATCTGCGAAATTTACGTACCTCTAACCATTGGCCACAAGCCTTGTGTGGTGACATCTACGTGGATGATCGCTTCATAGAAGGTTATGGTCATTCATTCGTGTAACTTTTAATTAATGAACAGGAGTATTCTCCATGGCAAGTCACGACATTGTTGGCCAATGAGAGACGTCTAATTAGCTTACAGCCGGTTGCAGTCTAGTCCGCTGACAGACAGAATACGCGGATTTTGCAAGCATCTCCTAGTTGAAAAAGTTATTTTCTTTCTATTCATATTTTTTCTTTCAGATATTTTGCGTCAGAGATACGTGTACTGATACAGTTGGGACTATTGCTTTTATGTAAGCTAATAAGATTTTGTTTTATTTTCATGGTGTAATGACACAGAATAAATAATAATGCAGACGTGAAATGACGTGGCGGTTCATTTGATATGGGCCAACTTCGCCGCTTATTGGCTGCCCGAGGTTGCTGATGTATGTTTGGCTCCTGCATGTTACGGCAGGTTTCCTATTGGTCTGGTAGCCGGCTAGCAAGGCGGTTGTCTTACTCTGATTGGCGGTAGGCTTCTCCACCATGTTGCTGGCCAGAGAAGCCGTTTTGCAGGCATGTATGACTGAGTTCGCCGTCCTACTGGCTGTTTCACTTCTGTATTAGTAAACATTCTGTGGTTATGACGTGACCTAGCAGACCGGACAGCGAGAGAGGTTCGAGCTGCAATTAGGTCAGTGTTGGGAAACCACGGAAGACAGTAACTCACTTCACCACCCTCGTAGTGGCGCAATAATGACAAGTACGCCAATACAACATCTGGTTACCAAGTAAACCAGGTCTGTCGCCCGTAGTCACTTGTCCGACCAACGCAGTCCAGCTCTCCTCCAGGGCTCGGGGGTCGAATCCCGGCGGGGCGTGCTCGTCCGTCGATGCCGTCTTACCTCAACAATACAGCTTTTGGCAAGGTCGTCAGGTCTAGTAAAGTGGCAGCAACCCTCGACTTAAATTAATGCATTAATAATTCATTCTATTGCGCTCCCCTCCTAAATTGTTGTACTAACTGAAGAAATAATAACGCATTATAGCCACCACCTCATCTAAATAACCCAAACAAGTTAATAAACGTTATAGCTTTTGTGTGCGCATGACGGAATATTTATTATTTAATTATTAAATTATAACTAAGCATATCAATTTAATATCTGTGATATAAATATACTGGTTGTAACATACACACTAGAACAGTTTATAAGTATTTGTACATAAGGGAAAATACATATGTAAGAGATTATACGCAAGAAAATATCTTGAGATAAGTTTTAAATAGTAATTAATAGAAAATCAAAAGACAATGACCTCGGATACAAAATAACTGCACATATGGCTCATTTCAGGCGGACGAGCAGAGTACTCAGGTATCTGGACATAGACAATGTGTCGCTTGCCTACCCCCACATTGACAAGGGCTACCAACGCATCCAAGGATGTCCCGAATGGTCTCATAAGCCATAGCACCATCAGGACACAAAGGTGATATTTCTACGGCAGGGCACTAATCCTCCAAAAGACCAAAATCGCAAGTCACCACGAGCAATTCACCGACGATAGAAAAGAGAAAGGAAGAAAATATCCACTCTGAAATGAGTGACGTATCAATAAAAGCCTACATCCTGTTACGCTAAACCAAATGAAGAAAGTTAGAGTTTAAAATGTGTACGAGTTGCCTTACCGGAGAGTAACAATGAAAGAATTAACGAAATGAAGATAAGAAGGAAGGAATAAATAAACATCTGTCTAGAGTTAAAGTTTGACAGCGGGCAAGAAAAAAAAAAAAATGAAATGGCAACTTTCTCGCCGGAAGTAAAATAAATAGGTGGCGAGTTTTATTTAAGGATGTATTTAAGTGTCCAGTTTTCGTGACATTATTTTAATTAGGCCGGAGACAGAGACAGGTAGTTCCTGGTCTGAAGCCAACACTTCCGATAAGTAATAAAATAATAACTAAGCTCTGCGTGCCAGTTGCGTGTAGCTTGCATGTGCAGGCGGGGCTGCATTACACAAGCCGGCCGACGTCCCCCTTTCTGCTCCATCGATGCTGATCACCTACGTAGGAAGTCACAAGTGCTTTATTCATCGATGGTGTGGGGTAATATGTGGTAGGTATGGAGCAGCGCCAGAATAATAGCGCGGGGGAAATAGGAGGTCCCTTTGAAACCCGCCGACAAACGGCATCGTACAGTACAACTCCCACTTGTGAAATTAGGGTCAACCTGCCGGAAATTGAGTCCGGATCACCCTCTTGGCGGGAGGGATGGGGGGGAGCCGACCGTCCTAGCCGATGCTTCGACCTCGGTCTGATTACGAACACATAGAGTGAAACTTAGCGAACATCTTTGGTGCCACAAGTCTTCAAAGACTTCTGGAATCCGTTTCGCACTTAATATGATTAATAGAGACCTGCAAACATCGCGTTGTTTTCAGACAACAGAATATACTACAAGCTGATGTTGTTTTCTAGACATAACTCCATTGAGACGCAAATACCTGTCAAAGAAAACTACAGATAATTAAAAAACATAAATAAGTGGAACACGCTTTAGTCAACAGCATAATATAACACCCCATACATGGGATCGGATCATATAAACAACGACATACAAATAAAATAATAATAATAAAAAAAACGCACACCACCAAAGCAGACAGCTCAGGATTGTGACCTGCTTCGGCAGAAGGACGAACAGTAAAGTAAATGAAACACAAAAATACGAGCCAACGATAAGACGAAGCAAAACACAGATGTTTTCCCGGTTTGAACAGAAAAACAAACATCTGCATCGCAATGAAGTGTGTCCAAGAAACTACATCCAGTAAGTCACTCCCATAGCACAACTCTTTCAAAGATTATACTACAAGCTGTTGTTAACTCACTCGACGTACTATACATTGGACTACAAATAACGTGGATTGCAGCGGGGAACAATCCGAGCCAATAATTAAAAGTTCCAAGGTAGAGTAACAAATCATCTTTAAGTGTGTTCACGTGGCAAAAATTTGTATTTTTATATTTGCACGACATTGTCTTCGTTTTATAGACGTTACTTGTGACTACATTTTCGAATTGTAAAAAAAAATTTAGCTCTAATAGTTTTCCCATAGCGGCACGTCAAAGTCAAAATTTGCAAGTTACGGGAACATAGGTATAACAAAAACCACGTGACGTACTTGATACTTGAATGAAATAATTTACAATTTACACTGACTTTTAATATGGTCCACAAGCTAAAATATTTAAAAACACACAACGAGGTCCTTTCGACTTATCTTTAAAATTGCCATAAATGAAGTAAACTGGCATCACTTTCAGATATTTCTACAAAAAAAGAAAAAAAAAAAAGGAATTTTACTGTTTGTTTTTAAATACATTTAATTTCAGTGTAAATTATTTCGTAAGCAGCAAATTTTGACTTTGTCATGCCGCTGTGGACAAACTACGAGAGAGTAAAAATATTAACAAATGGAAAATATAGTCACAATAACGTCTATAGAACGAACACTATGCCGTACAAATATAAAATTATGCATTTAAGCCACGTGGACGTCCTTAAAGCAGACATGTTTGTAAACTAGCTGTCCCTTTGCGGCTTCGCCCGCGTGTACTACAGAAAAGAGTAACTAACTTTTAATTACGTATTAATTGGTGGTGTTGCTATATCCTCTGTATATCTTTAAAACAACAAATACAAACAGCTTTATCCAGTCCACTTCGCTGAGCGTACTGTAATTGCAGAACAACTTTGTTTTTAATTCATCTTTACTTGTCTATAAAATAGCTGCCCGGCTGCGGGTTTGCCCGCGTGAAATTATGTAATGTATGAAATTATGTAATGTAAACTGTAACTCTGCATAAAATATGCGATGAAGGCATTTAACAGCTAGCGTACTCAATAACAGTGAACTATAAATTGTCTTAGCTCAGTGAAAGAGCGCGCGTAATATGCTCGTATGATGTCATAGTAATTATCATCGCAAAGTTTTACACGGGATACGAACCCGAAACCCCACCCCTCCCACACCAAAAAATTTATACAATACCTGAGTGAATGCTTAAAGGCAGGCCGTGATAATTCTTTCGTGTGTACAGGCTACTAGTCCAAAGAGGTTTTATTTATGAGTAGGTTGGCAAAAAGAAACAACTGTTGATATTTCTCCATGATCATTCCCTTTTTTCGAATTTTATAAAATCCTGGATTAGTCTTGTAGATATTTACATAAGCTTAATTCTTATCAAAAAATCATCTCGAAACCTCAGTGGGTATAAGCGGTACTGATGATTATTTGAAGAAAAAAAAAAAAAAAAAAAAAAAAAAAAAAAATTCTTTAACAGCTTTCGGGGACGAATTTTGAAAAATCCTGAAATCGCTTTTTTGATATTTACGTAAGATTTACTTTAAGGCAAAAACCATTGCTATATGTCCACTGGTTTAGGAGATAAGTGGGATAAATTAAAAACACGTTTTATTTTTTAAGAGCAATCAAGGACGAATTTCGAAAAATTCTAAAAATACGTTTTAGGTATTTACATAAGCATCATTTTAAAGAAAAATTCACCTCACTATCTGAAATGGTTTAGGAGAATTCACAGATTAATGATTAACACATTTTACGGTTTTTCACCACATTAATTTTCGAATTTCGTAAAATCGAAATATTTGTAAATATGCATTTGTTTGGGAAGTATTTTGGAGATAAAAAAATTATGATGGCATTACCGGTTAATGAAATATCAGGGATTCTTTGAAAACACATTTCACCCCTTTTCACCCCCTTAATCATCGAATTTCAAAAAATCCATTCTTAGTGGGTGCCTACGGGGCAAGGGGAAGCTTCCCTCAAAATTTCATGGTTCTAGGTCCAGCGGTTTGGGCTGTACGTTGATGAGTGAGTGAGTGAGTGAGTGTGTCAGGACACTTCATTTTATATATTAAAATGACATCACATAATGACTGGCGAGCAATACAAACACAGATTGTGCTTCAGTGTGTGCAAATTAGTGCAGTTTAATCAGTCACCAAATAATTATGCGAATTTTGCATGTGTCTAATGATTAGATGACTGTTATTTCTCACGGTTCAACTATTTACGTACGAATAATAAATGATCAGTTCTGGCGCAAAATAATTATCCTGCTCCGTTAATGGGATACAAACGATTAACGAAACAGAATTTGAGACACGCAAATAATAAATTGTACCCTATCGATTAGTAAAATTTTCTCATAATATAATCACTTTCACATTAGAAGACATCAAAAATAAAAGAAAATACTAAAAAAAGTAAAATAAAAACAAGGACATCTGATACGATTGACACGGTTCCATTTATGGAATTTTGTGTTGTGTATGTATATCCTGTTGACTAAAGCATGCTCTGTTTATTAATGTTTTTCTCTAATTTTTTTTTCTTTGACAGCCGTCTATATCGCAATGCAGTATTTCCAAGAATCTAAATCCAGTCATGCACTCCCATTGCACAGTTCTTTCAAAGACCTTTCCCAAAAGTAACACTTTTTAGGAAAGCGATTATAAATGAAAAAAAAAAAATTAAATTCAAATGTTACTACGTTTGAAAAGACGTAAAATATTTAAACTCGCCTAGAAAAAATATACGCGAATACATTTTTACAGCAGATCTTGCTTTAACACATCATTTCTAGTAGTTTAATAGTTACTTTTATCTATGATATTCCACTGTCAGAAAAACTATATCTGGTTTTCAGATATAATGTAATATTTGTACATTCCTTAAAAATATTCACGTTTGAAAACCTCTTTTATCACAAAATGTTAAAGTTTGTTCGTATAGTTGCAAATTATCATAATTTAAAATTATTATAATATACTGTTCGCTGAAAAAACTCTGTGAAGTCTCGCGAAAATCCACGGGCCATGAAACGGAACTTATTTTATTCCCACTCACCATGAGGTGAGCGGTGAGAGGGTATTAGGTGTGTCTATAGTTAATAAATTAGCAACATTTCAGAATGATTTTTTTTTTCAAAGAATTATATTAAAGACAGTGAAACTTTTTTGGAGAAAAGACAGGAGTCGTGTTTTTTCCTACCAAAGTCGAAATTTTGTCACTGGTATATCAAAGTAATTTTTAAAAAGTGGGATTTCAGTGAAATATTGTAATAGAGCTCCATTTGTTTACATTGCATATTCTAATAAACAAATAATTTACTTATGGATTCTTAAATTTGATTCCTAAGATGTAGTTAGTAGACCGCAATCGTTAACGACTCCGGGGCCTTATGCTCCAGTTTTTAGTCGCATGCAAGTTGGAATCCGAGTTTTTTTTTTTAGTACAAAGAGATTGTTTATCGTTCGGTTTCTCAGCATTTTGCATTACAAGCGAAACAAAGTTTCTCCATGTCCTAAAAAAACAGTACTCGGCTTCCAATGCGCACGCGACTGAAAACTTGAGCACAAGCCCCCAGACAAAACTCCAAATAAAAAATTGCTCAATATGCAAGTGCCATTTCTGTTTCTTGCATGCTCTTTGTGCATCAGAAAAAAATGATCGAAGTGAGTTACACCGTTATTTTAATTGTACGCCTGAAGAAACTAAGAATGAGTGCCACAGAGAAAGTTGTATGGTGAACACCAAGGAAGGACAATATTTCAGATTGTCGCTTATGTCCGGGGCCGATTAAATATCGCCATAGTAATGTTAAACCGTCTATCTGCAACTGAGTTGCGTTGGGTTGCATTGACTTGAAATGCACGCACACACTGATTGGCTCGTGTAGGTTGAAGTAGAAGGAAGATAATGCAACTCCCAAACAAACCACGTCCTTTGCGTTTGGTGCAGTAAACATGTATGTAATTCTAAATGCGACTACAGCAATGGAAGTGAAGATCAGTTTTACTTTACCTATACTCGCGCTATTCTGGGTCAGTGCAAATGGCGGTAGTGATATTTAACCAACCCCATTGACGTAAATGTGGTACACGTTTGTGTTCTTCAGTTTCTCAATAGCTTTAGCGTTTGTCATAACATTCTGATTGGCACTTCGAACCATCGTTAATTGGTTAGCATAATTTGCAGCTCTACAACGTAACTGGAAAAACTGCAAAAGCAAATATGAGAGAGAATCGTGTATCTGGCAACCCCGAACATATACCGGATGCTCATGACAGTATGTTACCAACTTAGCGAGATGATCCCTTGTAAAAATTAGGTAAAGTTATGCATGAAAGTTTTGGCTGACGCAAACGAAACGGGAGAAATTCTCGATTGAAATTAACATTAAAAAACAACAGTTCGATAAAATAACCGAAAGTAAGGAGGAATAAGTAACTTATATCTAGGTGCGGTTTTAATATTAACAAGATCTGCATATATGAAAAAATAATTTCGAAAACCTTTCGCCTGCAGTAGATAACGGGGATTGTAAATTTTTTTGGCATAGGATTAGTAACCATTGCTTTTTACGGCTATTAAATAACAGTTTGTAGCAGGAATCCCGGATGAACAGAGAAGGTCCCCTCAAGTGAACCGTTTTCGAGAAAATGGCCGTGGAAAATATGACGCTTAAAAGGTAGGCAACACGCGATATAGGTCGTTCGGTATAAAGTGAGCACTAAAAATTTTACGTTTGAAAAATATCGATAGCCGTTACTGCATATACCTTCAACATTAACTATAGATGCCTTACTGCTTGTATGGTTGGCAGCTAAATTACGCAGTGCGGTTCCGAGTATTTTCCTGTTTAAATACAACGATAACGAAACAAAATCAACCGAAATCGATATAATTGAATTCTTTATAATTAATAATTAATCAAATTGTATCGATTCATACTGTATGCACAATTTATATTAAACGCTCAAACATCAACTGACGTGTCCAAAGAGGTTAGATATTTCCCGTCGTGAGCCTTTACGCGCTGAAAGATACGAATTTATTGAGAATATAATTATAGTAGGGCTTTTTTGAGTGCCCACTTTATTCCTCTTAATGGTGTTATCTTACATACCTAAGGCAAAAACGAAAGGTATTTACGGGTTAAATTATGTTAGGTACAGTCACCTTTCAAGATACGGCTTTCGCACAAAAAAATTAATTTAGTTTAGCATTGGTAATAGAAAAATACTGCAATAAGACTAACATGTAGGAAAAAAAATTATAAGTTGGTGATTTTGTGTTTATTATTTTGGCATGAAAATATTTTCCTCTTCATAGTTTCCAGGAATTTGGAGGAAAAAAATGACTTAATAATACTACTGTAGTGCGGGTCACATTGAGATGAACAAAGCACGTCACTAGTGGCATATGTACAGGTTTGACTGACTCTGAGCCTCATCTAATGTTACTTAACGTGTAAATATTTATCCTTGCTCACCAGTGCTGTTTGGTAGAGAACACCCTTAAGAATGTTCGCTATTATTACAACTTATAAACTATTTTATTCACAATAATAAATGGTAATCTGCTCATTATTTTTATTTCGTCATATTTATAAAATTTAGAGCATGAATTTCAAATAAATAGGACAAATGTGAGTGTTGATACAGCTTTGTGAATTATGTGTTTTGCGCCGTTTTCTATATGGCTCGTATATTTGAAAAGAATTTATACCTCTGTATGTTACATATTAATGAA
Source organism: Medauroidea extradentata (assembly GCA_003012365.1). Classification (NCBI taxonomy): domain Eukaryota; kingdom Metazoa; phylum Arthropoda; class Insecta; order Phasmatodea; family Phasmatidae; genus Medauroidea; species Medauroidea extradentata. The sequence continues at coordinate 9,880 of PNEQ01113241.1, forward strand.
TTTACATAACAATCACTTGGATTTCGGCAGTGTATTTCTCTACTACTTCCTGAAAATCTGTGCCACTTGTAATTTATCGCCTCTAAAAATGTATGCACGGGTTTCGCCGCGGAACCTTATCTGACAACTGACACAATGGCATAAGGAGATCAAAAGTAAATACTTCCAAACAAAGTGAATGGGTTACATGTTTCTTGTTCCTAGATTATAAATGTTAAGTATGTTAAATTTGTCACTTCGTGAAACTATCAATGGGAAGTAAGAAAAGTAAACAAATTATTTTCCGTGTAGTATAGAGTAATAACTACAGGTGGCGTTGAAAAAAAAATTATTTTACTAAATGACAAATTCTGACAGTTACGTAACATACACAAATTAACAGATTTCCTGGGACAAAAAATCTATAAAAGACAAATTAGAATACACGAAGTTATTTGATAACGTAATACTTGTGTACGTAAAACTTTTGAGAACGTACGAATTAATTATTCAAATCACTCATTCTAATTTAGCTAGTGCATGATAAAAGTAGTGACTATTTTTCAGTTATTCTTCCGTTAGTATAATTTTGATGGTTATTGTAAATTTAGGCTTCTGAACATCGAATTTACAATTTCTGCAAAGAATATAACAATGGTGTAATCACACAGCAGATTACAACACTCGTGTTCGTTATTCAAATTTACCTGTAATGTATCATATTTGGAATGTTACCATAATAAGACTTCTTGAAGTAAGTGTGCAGTATTAACGGAAAAATCACGAAACATTTAATTAATATACGAGTTTCTCTTAAGAATCCTTGAGGAACTCTGACATGAAATTTTAAACCAAACCTATTTTCTTTTGGTAAAGGTGCGTGGTAAAGTATTCGTAGAAAGACGTCATATTTCCCGTAATTGCGATGTCATACAAGAAGATAATTTAGGTGTCTTACAAAATACTTGAAATTGCTAAGCATTAGCTTTAACCGCTACCTCTTATTCTGGCTGCCAACGCTGTAAATAGCTAATTAAGGGTTTTATATTTGATATCAGAATATTACATTTTAACGTATTTTTAAATTTCAAAACCCAGATTTGTTTTAAATGAAAATAACGCATACCAGCCGTAAACTGAACAATAGGAATGACGGAATTTTCACCACTCGGCATATGTTATTTGCAAATAACTTCATCAATATAGTTTCTTAAATATTTAACGTATATTTTCTTGTCACTGGGATGAAAAGATTCAAATCTGAGACAAATAACGAATGTAAGGTAAGTGGGCTTTACGTATCTTCGACAGAGAGGTCATTGGAGGCGGTGACACAACTTGGTACAATGACAGGAAGTGGTAAGCAGTCAGCCGTGGATATCGTTACGGAATCATCCCAGCATTCACCTGGAACTGTTTCGGGGAACCATGAGGAACGAAATCAGGATGGCCGGAGCCGGGGATCGAACCCGGGTCCTCCAGAATGCGAGTCTAACGTTGCGCCACCTCGCTCGGCAAGCACAACGAAAGAAGACTATTATTGAAGGGGGCAAGTACACTTAGTGTAATACAAATTTGTTTAGTCAGCAAAGTTGGCAAATGGGCACATGCAAATCATATGCAAACGATTCAAGTTCCGTGCTGCGGAACACGATTATCAGTCGCACGAGAACACAGCCGGCACTCTTCGTGTGGCGTACACAAACAATACACGCACGAGACTTGCCTGGCGTGATGGACGAGCGAAAGGCATGCTTAGAAATCACCCGAGACAGCCTTGCAAAGAAATGACGAAGTCTGAGTTACGCCGGGTAATAACGGCTACAATAAGCAAGATTGACTGCGCGGTGGGCAGAAATACCTGACATTTGAAGCTGGTGGTATCTCAACAATCTGGTGGTTTTACAAGTATGGGTTAGACATGCACATATTATGGATCACTCATTCGGCCTCTTCTACATCGTGGTACGGAAGTGCGTTCTACACAGACAATTTCGAGATTTTAATACTGTACCAAATACTTTCAAACTCTTACACAATAAATTAACAGCAATTCCTCACAAAAAAAAATATTTTTCGGTTCCATAATTTTCGTATAAGCGTACGTAAAAGTAGCAATTTGACTATTTTACCTAATTACTTAATTGAAAATCTATTCGATTATTACGAATGAAATTATTTGAAGTGCAGGAAAACGTATTAAGCTACAGAATAAGACCTTTGTTATTTCACAAAAAATTACTTTAAAAATACAGGTGTTGTAAACTGGGTCATCTTCGTCCCATTTTAGGGCATGTCCCACTCAAAAGATTAGTTTTGAATAAATTGTGTAAATAAACGGATAACTGAAGCACATTAATGAAAAAATAAAATTTAATTCATTCAGTTAACGTTAGAAATGTTCTTCAGTAAACGATATAAAAACAAAACAAAAAAAATTGATTGGGAAAAATTTACTTCCATGGGCCAAAGTTGCTCCCGTTTACGGAATTCAAAGATGTGGAAACATTTTGGTATATTTAAGAATTTTTTAAATACAAACCTATACGCGTTAAAGAAAATCGGTATATTTTAATATCGTTCTTAGCTTTTTAGTTTATATTTCTATGAAAGTATGCTTTTTTTTAGTGTTTAAACTATAATTTTATATTTGTATTCGCCGGGAGTGAAGTCGGATGTATCGAGGTAACTGGAAGAGAGCAGGGAGTGTGTGCACTGAAGTCTGTCCTCCTTCATATCGGCGCCATCGTCCCACACTTCCAACATATCGTGGGTAAGTGCTCGTAAAGGCAGACTGCCCGAGCAGTTTATTCCAGCGCATTGAGTGGACGTAACCATCACGCCCGATAAGTTCTCTTGCGCCCCGCGGCCGGCAGAGAACATTTATGCGCCATGCCTCGCTATCCGATACAGTTATACAAGACGTTATATCCTCCCAGCGGATGAAAGACATTTTTGTTAAGGGCGCCGCTTACCACGCGCGTCAAATGCGTTGTAGTTAGTTCGTAAATATGTTTATTTAGGAAACTATTCCACATGTACCCATTGTGCCAATGTACGAAAAGAAAATACACTTAAAAAAAATATGAACTTTCATTGTTAAGACACAATGCTCATTACTAATACTGTTTCCAAGCCCTCCAACATAGCCAAAAACGGCCTTTTAAGACTGTTTTACGCCCTTTCATATTTTCAAAATGTGCGGCCATTTTAACATTTTTCGATCAATCTAAGGAACCGTATTTAAGAATTTCATAAAACTTGGTACCTACACATGTACTACATACAAAGCTGACTTTAATTCGGGTATTTTGTCCAGCCTGTATACCTATTTTCAAAATGGCGGCCAATTTTATATTTTTAGCATAGTATTTCATATCTTAGGAAACATTTTTCAGAAATTCATCAAACTTTGTACACATATACTACGGACAAATCCTATTTTACTTTGGTGTGTTTCGTTCATCCTACGTTCATATTATTAAAATGGCGGCCTTTTTATAATTTTTTCAGTTAAATTACGTATCTAGGGAACCGTATTAAGAATTTCAACTTGGTTCACATGCACTACACAAAAAGTTGACTTGACTATTGTGTATTTCGTTCATCTCGTGTTCATATTTTTAAAATGGCTGCCATTTTTTTATTTTTAGCAAAATACTACATAATTTAGGAAATATTTTTTAGAATATCACCAATCTTGGTACACATTTACTACAAACAAAGCTCACTTAACTGAGCATTTTGTTCATCTGGTTAAAATTTATTTAAATGACGGACGTGTTTATATTTTTATCATAATAAATCATATCTTAGGCAGTATTTTTCTGAATTTCATTAAAATTTAGTATTCATTTATAAACCAATAAGCTGACTTAAATTTTGTATATTTTATTCGTCCTCTGTTTATATAAAATAAATGCGGCCCTTTTTAATACATAACTGAGAAAATTTTCTTCGGATTTTAATAATCTTAGTTCAGCTATACATCTTGGGGGTTTGACTTGACTTTTGAGTGCGTTTTCTTTCACTTTATGTTAATATTTTCCAAACTGTAGTCATATTTAATGTTTAGAGTATGTTTACATATCTAGGGAAATATTTTTTCGAATTTTATTAAACTTCGTACACATATACTACTCAGCATACTGACTTGACTTTTGAGTATTTCATTATTCGTGTGTCGAAATATTTATAATGGTGGCCTGTTATATATTTTAGCATAATTACCTTTTTGAGGAAATTATTTTCCATAGTTCATTAATCTTGTCACGCATATTCTACTTAGTTGACTGGGCTTTTGTGAATTTCTGTCATACTTTGGTAATATTTTGAAAACGGTGGAAATTTTTATCTTTATGGTAGAAATATATCTAAAAAAAATTTTCCTAATTTTTTCGAACTGTGTGTGCGTCTCGGTAAGCTGACTTATCTTTTGTATACTTAGATCAACATATAGTTAAAGTAATAATGTTTAACATTCCTAGATGTACGTAAACGATTCTAACCTTCA
>PNEQ01113241.1:14471-40330 GCA_003012365.1 Medauroidea extradentata
AACAAAAAAAAAAAAAAAAAAAAAAAAAAAAACAAAAAAAAAAAAAAAAAAAAAAAAAAAAAAAAAAAAAAAAAAAAAAAAAAAAAAAAAAAACACGTCTCAACAGCAATAACCTACAAGGATTCTGTTGAAACGTCTGCACTATTTCGCAACAGAGCAGGTAGTTGCAGTGCGTATTAGCCTTAAAAACCGTCCCTTTATTCAGCGACCAGCATTGCTTGATATTTTAAACTTATAACTAACTTACTAACCTGAAGAAACTGTGACAGGGGAGGGAGGTCTCGCACAAGCCTCACGCTTTCATCGTGTAGGTGCCTAGACGGACAAAGCGCCGATGTTATTCTGCACGTTTAGTGCTCTGTGTTCTTCCCCATGCTATCTTAATTCTCAGCTGAGGAATTTTAACCCGTAGCTACGAAAATGCGCATTTAAGGCCATGCTTTCTAGTTTCTACTTTTTTTTTTTTAGCGATATTAATATTTCACGCATATACGAGAGCATTTATCAAAAAACTTGTCTGGCAGTTTGGATTAAAACCGTCTTGTCCGTGTTAAATGATTTTCTCAAGGTAGTAAATACGATTTAGCTAATTATGTAATTAACGTAATTTTGGTTAGTTGCATTTTTAGTCGAAACCGTAATCTTCTTCGCTTGAAAAATTAGTTATCAACGTTAAAAACAGTTTTAAACAAAACCGCCGCGATGGCCGAATGGTCAGACCATTCGTCTCCCACCAAGTCGATCCGGGTTCGATTCCCGGCGGGGTCGGTCCCAGGATTTTCGCATGTGGGAATCGTGCCGGACGATGCCGTTGGTCGGCGGGTTTTCTCAGTGATCTCCCGTCTCCCCCGTCCATTCATACCGGCGCAGCTCCGTACTCACATCATGTCACCCCTCACCAGCGCAGAAGACCTTGATAAGCGCTGACCAAATCCTCTCACTCAAATCACTCGCTAAAGAAAACTGCCAGACAGATTTTTGATATCTGCTCTCGTTTAAGTTTAAAAAATATTTTTCGCAAAAAACGGTACAAACTAAAGAGCATGGCCTTACACACTGGACTCGCATTCGGGAGGAACAAGGCAGGATTCTTGGCCCGACCACCCTGATTTCGGGTTTCCGCAGTATTTCGAAAGTCACTCCAACTGATTGATGGGGTGATTTGTTACAATAGGCAATGGTTGAGTTTCTTCTCCTTCCTGATTGTTGTAGTGATTGGATCCCATTATGATGGCCTACTACGATACGTTAAGGGGCACGGCAAGTTAAGGTGACGAGCGAACACCTGGAACACTCAACCATCAATAAAATCTAAACTACTCATCAAAATTAGATGGGATTTTTTTACCTAGTAGATGTTATATTAGTGGACGTTTATATATATATATATATATTACTGAGCGGTAGTATATTTAGCTTTCGTGTAAACAGTTATAAACGGTATTTAGAAAAATAAAGAATTGAAACCACCAAAATCTATAAAAATGGAAAACTGTAATTTTTACAAATGTTAGTACGATGATATCCTGGACTCTATAATAACCGAATTTCAAAAATATTCACATTTCGATTACTCTCCGAAAACCTCTGCGCAAGTGGTTTACTGATGTAAATTTTTTTTAAAATCAAAACGAAAATATTTTTTAATTAGAGGCATAACGTTGCGCAACGTGGCATCATAGCATTGTAGTTAGTCCTTTCTTGTGCTCCACCTTATCTTACTTCTACTGTTCTTACCCACATACTGTGAGTGCAGGTTAAATTCCCAGCAGTCCATACATGATTATACGTTTAAAAAACGTACCTTACATAAAATGATAACTGGACGTGTAGCATAAAATGGGACTATCTCCTAGCAGTGCTGCCACATTTTGCACGTCAAATGTCGTAAAACATTTTACCAATTATATTTTCGTCTTCAATTTAATCCAGGATTCGGTGTTGTGTTTATAATGAGTTATTTCTGGACATTCTGTACATCAGTCCGTCGCACAGAGAGAACGGACTCTCTTGGTTCGCTCCACGTGTTGTGGTCACCAGCGCAACATTTTCTATTTTGGTGCTTACTTTTATTTGAAACGACTGCTATCTGAGGTGACATAACCGTCATTAACCTGCGTTTTTTCTTTAGTAGTATCCACGGTCAAAGTATGGTTTGGCAAACTTCGGGTAAGATATATTTCCTTGACACATTTCATATTACTACTTCTAAGTGAGCCAATGTGACAGGATGAACTATCACTTGTATTGCGAAGATGTTGAAGCTGTAGGCAGGCTTTTCACTGGGACTCGTGAAGTTATGGCGAGTGTTTTATTTAATATATTTGAAATGGAAATAGATGTTGTAATTGCTGTCGCTAAGGTTACTGGAGACGACGGTGAGGTGAGAAAGAAGACCACGTATTGTTTTAACAATTAATGTGGCTGTGAATTTTCGGCAAGTTTCTAGCATAACAAAAGTGAAATTCAGCTGTTTCTAGAACAATTGGAACCAATCTGCACATACGTCATAATAATTTCCTTCAATTGATATCTACAATCATAGCTAATCGTGTAAGTAAAGATTATTCCCTTAAAATATTTCACGAAATTTGTTTCAAATTCTCAGTTATTTTATTTTCATGTTTACATATACTTTATGCGTAGCCATACTATCGTTATATGAAACGACCAAGTCACAATGTAAAGAGATCAAACGACCTACCAGACTGTCTAATTTAATACAAATTGCTGTAAAACTCGTGATTGTTGATATGATGAAGAAATTAAATATGTGGGCATAATCTTCAGAGCAGCTACCTGAAAGTTTGCCTAATGAATGGTAATAACAGCCTTGAGAGATTTCATACACGAACAAGGCTTTCGCTCCAACTTTGAAAAGCCAAACTTGTAATTGTATGTCTAAATTTTACATGGCGTACGTATCACAGTCATTACTATATCAAAATCACTTTTTAACCAAAGTAAACTCTTCAAAGTGGGAATGTGTGACATGTACTACTAAATACTGTATGTTGGTTGAAAAAAGTATTAAAAACCTTATGTAACTAAGAGCAGTTCATTACGACTCAAAAATCGCATTTACAACTTTCTCCGATCACAATAAAATAATTTTCTTTACACTAACGACGTATGCTAGACCAAAGACTACTCCAGAAGTCTGATTACATTAAATTAAAATTCACGTTCAGTGAATAGTTCTCGTTATCTGTTTATAAAATAAAAATGAGCCGTGAATTACAAGATGTATTTTGATCCGTCAGAACCAAAATACAAATACGGTTCAGCAATAGCTACATCACTAAAGCATTGTTCATATTTAAGCAACAAGAAATGTACATCACAGTTCATGCCTGTCGCATGCACAACCCCTCTATCCGATGGTCAAGCGAGAGAAGTGTATTTGGTATACACGTATCAATTAAATTCCACTTCACTGACATGCCTGTCCCTCCACTGTTCCTATGTTGAAAGCGCCCTATGTGTGTTAACCTCTGTGTAAGAGTCCGTATTCGATATGGTAACGTAAGACACAGACTCGCAGAATGATTGCGATCACAGACAGGTCCGTTATTCCACTCACAATTCATCCACATGTATCGTGCGCTTTCTTCCACAAGAGTATCTCGTTAACTCCTTGTGCGTTTAAAGTAAATTTTCAGACTTGACTAATCTTGCAATGAAGCCAACATGCAGTGAACGAATAGTGAACATAGCCAAAAAAATACAAAGGCCAAGAACAAATACATATAAATAACTAAAACAGGCAAACAAACTCATCATGCAAAATATTAGTGTGTGGGGTAGGTGTGTGTAATTTAACCATTTTAGCACATATATTATATATTATATATTTATACTATATATATATATATATATATATATATATATATATATATATATATATATATATCCATTGCACATCTCACCTATCTATATGTAAGTTGATGTTGGTATAGGCCTACATGAACTTTATGCATGAGCTCGATAAACTCAGACGCCGTTTGACAGATTACCACGGACCTGGGCACATAAATGTGTTTTTCATGGGGAAGGTTTTTATGCTGTCCATTTTACTCTAACTTGTCAACTCGCCACTATGTGGCGCTACACCGCATTTATTTCTATGCTGTTCAATCGATCGCAATGAAAATTGGCATGCTCGGATGTTTCAACACGGAGAATATTTTAGCGACAGCCATTTTGCTCTAACTCGCCACCAGTCGGAGCTACAGCACATCAATTTCTATACCGTTCAACTGATAGCCATGAAACTGGTATACATGGATATCTGAACCCGGAGAATACTTTTGCAATATCCATTACGGTTGATTTAGGCCTTCGGCTGGATTCATAGTATCTTACCTAGCAACGGCTGGACAACGTCTGCCGAGTTATGATAGTTACTACTAAAAATTAAATTGTCTTATTTGGTATAGCCGCAAACCCCCTTATATAACCACATGCAAACGATTTAATATGGCGACAGCTTTGTCATAGTGCTGTTAAGTTCGAATGGGTGTTTAAGGAAACATTATCGGTTCGTATTCTACACTCAAGCCCATCTCGGCGACTGGACTACGTTATTTCATTCCACTTGTACTTCCGTCCGGTCCGAACGTGTTTATATCTACATTACAATCTGGTTTATTCATTCCACTCTAGATCGAATCCGGAATTAAATTTTGTTACAAACGCACTAACTCGTAATCTGTCGCAGAGTTGGATAAATATTTAGGGTTTGTATAGCACAACAACAATCATTTTGCAACCTTGTGCCACTTAACATAATGAAGTTTTTTTTTTATTTTATAACACAAGCAAGTTTAATTCGGTGTTATGGTTAACGTACAGTCATGTATCTCTCGTTGTGTAGCATTAAACTACTAGACTGCAATTTAAGATCATTTACAATTTGCCGTAACTGAATCATAATAACACACTTACAATTACAATATTTAGAATATATCTTATTAGTGTTCTGATATGTGTGTGACGTGTATTTAAAAAGTTTTAAAGCCTCACTTTGCTCAAGACTTCTGCTGTCTCTTTCGGATTTTTTCCTCTCTCGTGAAATATTTATTTACGAAAGACACCCTGCAGTCACCATTATGATGTCTGTCTGCAAGGGACGGAGCATGAAAGACAAAATTGTGTACAATGGATCTGTCATATTTTTCTCAGAAAATAAATAACAGAAAATGGTAAAAGGAAGCACTTTTCAGGGAATGGCTGTCTTTCTTTAGAATCTTAGGTACTCTTATTTGTCAAATTTCGCTGTTCGAGATACATTTTTCTCTAATGTTTAAGCTTTTATAACTTGTGAATTGAAGTTCGGATATTGAAATATTTCACGGACTTTCCCGACATTGAGAAGTCTATTCCCAGAGTCCTTTTGGATAGCACTTTGTCATTTATTCACATTAGTTCAATGTCAACTAGCCAATTTGTTGCAAAAGCTTCCAATTTATTTGAAGATAATTTTGTATATTTTCATGTCACGATAATATGTGATAAATATATGTAAAAGTTATGTAACGACCAAAAATAATATTACAAAATTTTTTTAAGTAGCGGTAGTTATTTTGCTGACAATTATGTTTTATTGGTTATTTTAAGGAGGCTCCCTGTGTTGACGTATTTTGCACGTTCGTGTCCAAGAAGTGCGGATAGTTAAGGGGCGACACAGTACGCGAACTACAACTCACACTAATTTCTAGGCGGAAGTCAGTGAAGTGGCATACAATGTGATCCTGTAATTTAAAGATGTAATATTTGAGATTAATTCGTGCTGTACTCACCTATACTTTTTAAAATATTATGAAACACGATTGTAACGCCTTAAAAGGGCTGCAAAAATGTTCATTTTTGCACTTTTAGACCGCGAGTAAATAAGCTTCACAGATTAATTGAGAGCCTGAAAAAAAGGCTTCGATCGTGTACACTTTAAAAAATTTTTGTAAAATTTACAAGGATTTTCTTTGTACTTTTACAAATACTTGTAAAAGTACAAAGATTATATTTGTAAAATCATTAGTTTATGAAGTTACAATGGTAAACATTGTAATACTACAAAGGAAATCTTTGTACCTATACCGACAGTTCCTGCACTGTAAATACTTTTGTAAAATATGACAAGGCACTTCGTAGTCGTACAAAGTTTTGTAAATGTTGAAAAATTTTGCCTGGTAAATTATTAGTTTACAATGTTAAAAGGATTTTGTTTGCAAAAAAAAAAAAACCTTATAAAAATGTGTAGCCTACAAAAATCGTAAGTTCGCCGGAAATTACTATGCAAAGATCACAACCTCTGAAAAGTATATTTCTGGAATAAATTGAATGTTTACTTTACATTGAATGTAAACAAATAAATAATGACTTAGCTACACAGAAGTTACAGTGGTATAGTGGTAAAATGCGTAAATTCTAAGCGTGGGGAGAGTGGTTCGAAGCTTAACATCTCCCGAGAACTTTTTTATTCTCAAAATAATTTCATATTTACGTCCTTTATTCAAAAGTTATTTGATAAATAAGTTCAGTGTTATTTGTAAAGTACAATGAACATTAAAATTTATTTATTTTTACTTATTGAAAGTACAGTTACAAGGCTAGTCCTTATAATTTTACAAACATATACTTTGTAATTCATCACAAGGACAACCACTGTAGTTTTACAAGGAATTTCTTCGGCAACTGGGTTTCCAAGGATTTTCCTTGTAAACGTACAAAAAAAATTTACAGTGTAACGTTCTCGGAATGCTATTCCTAAGAAGACATCGCTCACGCATACTGATCAGTTTTCAAACATACTTGTGTTGGTCAAAGTTCTGCAGATCGCTAGGCTGTTTGGGCAGGCAGTTACCGTACGGTATACTCCAATCAGCCTACTTATGTGTAGTACTCGCCGTAATATCACGAAGTAAGTAAACATGGACTCTAACTCGTGTATCATCTGCGACAAGACATTATACAACATTTTAAATTACTTTTTTAAGAATTAAAATTAGGTGAAACACAGCGCCAGTTTAAATGTAATTTCGATAGAAATAAAATTATTTTGAGCAGTAGCAAACGTATAGAATATTATTATTTTTTTTTTCAGTTTTAATTATTTTTTTACATAAATTTAAATTTTAAAGTTGAAATTATTTTTTACCTAAATCTCCGCCTCAGTCATACTTTCCTTACAATTATTTATATAATTTTCAAAACATGAAGGATGAAAAAATTCGAAACTAATGTTCTCATCTTGAACGAACTTAATTAGAATCTCAAAACTTATCCAGATTGTCTTTCTACTGTTTCAGATACGCTCGGGTAACTCGCAAAGTTTAGCTACCTGCCTCTATAAGGGCTTGCTCTAAATCGCAATAATTTCTCCTGCCTTATTTCCATTCTGTACGGTAGTCTAATTGCTACACTCTTATTCACCTCTGTTTCCCAAGGAAGCGGTGCCTACCCATTCACTAATTGTATTCTGACTGATTTCTTAGAGCTAAAATAAGTGAGTTTAAAGTCATAAATGGCGTTGCCACACACTACAATGAGAAAACACGGTGTTCATCTTTATTTTAAGGGTACGGAATTGGTACATATTATTACATGTTTTTACGTGTCTGTGTTTGTCAGTGTTTTTTTAATGCATAACTGTTTTAACAGATGAGTTTTGTTTCAAAATATTTTATGAAAAACCTCAGCGAAAATTACATCTAAATTTTTGAATACGTAGAAGTAACATGAAAGTAGTAATTATCTTGGATGAGAGATGTGTGTTTTTTACATTATAATATAAGGAACACTTCCTTTACTCTCATCCCTGTTATTGATCCAATCTACCGTTGTATAACTGCAGTCTTCTAGGGAATATAGCTCTACCCACTTTCGTATGCCATATGTTTGCATGAGGTATGGCTCCTACCTCAAGTTTCAACAATCTTCCCCCTTCACGTGCGCTTCTCAATTCCCACATGGCTCCCCCAAAACTTCTGGAACTCCTTTCGCTTCCAGATTACCTCGGTTCTTTATGCTCGACCTACAAACACGAAAAAGGAAGAAAACTGTACAAACTCTTTCGTTCTCGCCACACTTTCTCTGCTTCATCGATATTTATGACACTTGACTCAAGTATGTTCCATCGTGCCTTGCAATATCATGTCAGAATTTTAGTTGGATATATTTGTTACTTTTTTTTAGCTATGACAAGAAAAAATTAAATCCAGCATGTGTCGTCTCAACTATGCAAACCTTAAATATTATCCAGGAAAAAATAGATACAGTTATAATAACATTTTACGTGGGGCTTAAGTACACGCGATAAGACTCACATTTTCACTCACATTTTCTTTATATATATCTCAATATTACTACCCTACGATATAATTAAAGTAGCTTAATGCCTACTAAAAATTAAATTTAATACCTTACTTTTGAACGATTCTTGCGACGGGGAAAGTTACAAACTAAACACATATTTTGGCAACACGCTATTACATAAAACGGTGTGTCGCAGAAAAACAGAGGATACACACAAACAGGCGAGTAAACAAACAAAATAACTGCAACTGGAAAAGACAGGCAAACATATAACATTTCAGAAGAAATTCAGTCAATGAGTTACAAGGGAAAAAAAACACAAAGAGCACCCAAACACCAAACAATTCAACCGAGGAAAATAAATAAATAAATAATTCAGATTATTCCGCAAAATGAATTGTATCAGTAAGTTAGAAACAGCAGACAAAAGTAAATACAATTACAACAACAAACAGACAAAACAAACGAACGACAAAAATGCTGAAAGTAGACGACACAAGAGAAACACAGACACCTTGAGGAAAGCGAACGGATGCAAATAACGCAGTAACTGTGGACAGCAAAACAAATAATAACAAAGCACAGATGAACACAACGGTCTCCTTGTGACAAAACAAATTGCGACGATTTGGAGACTGCAATCTGTCCCTGACTTCATGCACATACACAGTCCGAGGAGCACCTGCAGACTGAGTATGGGCACTGTAAAACCTTGGTTTTCTGTGACATACTACTTGTAACCAAGGCGTACGTCCAAAATACTTATTTAGTTTGTAAATTTACAATCGTTCACAACACTGTTTTTGTTATGAAACAGACAGTATACGCAGATACATATCTCTCAGTTATTTTTTTTTGTGACTACATTTTAACAGTTCTACGGGCAAATCGTATACAACGTGTATCTAACACACACTGACAAACTTTAACAGGTGTTTGCTTCGGTGAAAATAGAATGTTTGAATGAGGTTCCCCGTGGTACAGCTCACACCGGAAACGCTGCAGACGCTTCCAAAGTTTAAGAAAATATCAATAATTTTTGTAATAATTAGGAATCTACTTTACTGAAATAAACAAATTTCTGGTTACGAAATAGTTTTACCGAAAGTAGTAATAACGTTGAAAGGGGTGTGGCATTAATTACCCGCATTGCTTTGAAAAATGTATGTGATAGTAAAAAGTTGCTCCTTTTCATCGAACATAATTAAATGGCGAGAAATTTAGAAATATAAATGCCTGTTGCAAAACCTGTTTAACGCTCGCCCTTTTAAGGCAATCGTTAATTGTTTTATTTCACAGAGAAGTGCTATTGCCTACTATGTATACAACCAGGAATGACAGTGTGCAACACTGGAGTGTTGTGTGGGTAGTTGGTTTGTGGCAACTTGGAATCGTAGTGTGTTGTTACGATAAGATTGGTATGAGTTGTCCTTCCCTCATCTCCGGCCCCTTAGTGTCTTTGTTGTAGTCCCCTCCCAGAACTGGGCAGCAGACAGTAAACTACAAACGCACACTTCACTGTACATTACGTGCAATGTTCTGCAAGTCGACGTGGCAACGTATACCAACGTAGACATGATAGATATGGCTCTGCTGTAAGGTGAAGTGAAAGTTAATGCACGAGCTGCTGCACGAATGTATAACGAGAGATTCCCAGCGCGGAGACAACATCATCACACGACCTTCACAACTGTCACCCAGAGACTGCGTGAAACAGGAACGTTCAAGACGCGAGTGGCAATGGTCACCCGACGATTGTACGTACACCAAATATGGATGAAGAAGTTCTCAACGTTGTGGAGGAAAACCCGTCAACAAGCACCCATGCCATTGCTCACGGAATTGAGGTGTGCCATTCAACTGTATGGCGCGTTATGCACGAAACACTGCTACGTATCTACCTTTTTGCGAAAGGTGCAGGCATCGTCACCAGCGGATTTTGCTCCTCCGCGTGTTTTTTCGCAGTGACTCTTGCATCAGTGCATAGAAGATCCACACTTTACGGCCATCGTATTGCTTACCGATGAAGATACATTTACGCGAGATAGTTTCTTTAACAGCAGGAACAGTCACATTTGGAACGATGTCAGTCCTCATGCAACTGTCTTAGTAACGAACCAGGAACGGTTTTATGTGAACATCTGAGCGGGTACTGTCGGTAGTCATATCATTGGGCATTACTTGAGGCTGCAAAGATTGAGTGGACACATGTACTGCCAATTCCCGCAACTAATATTGCCAGAGTTCCTCCAGAATATTCCGCTTATTGTTCGGCAAAATATGTGGTTTCAAAACGACGGCGCCCCTTTACATTAAACAAGAGCTGTACGTTATCAAGATATGGCATTTCCAGCACAGTGGATTGGAAGAGGCGAATCTGTAGCGTAGCTAACATGACCTCCGGACCTTAATTTAACCGACTTTTTCCTTTGCGGCCTCGTCAAGGCTCTGGTGTTCGACACATCCATTGAGTCAGAGAAAGAGCTGCTAAATAGGTTAATGTATGCATGTGACTAGATTCAAGATACACCAGGTGTTTTCGAAAGAGTACTCCAGTCACTGATACGTTGAATCATGTGTTGCAATGAAATGGGAGGCTGCCAATTTGAACACATATTGTAGAGTTTTTATGATGGCACAAAATGAGTTGGCTAGTGCAGACTTCAATTTAATGTCACAGTTCATCTCTCGTTAAAACGGAACAATCACGCCAAATCTGTAAATTATGCAACTCGCTATTTATTGCAATACGCATTCCAATACGGAGAAGCACACAGTCTGTCATTCCTGGTTGTATACATAGTAGAGAATAGCGCTTCTCTGTGAAATCAAAAATTTTGCTCTAAAAGAACGAGCGCAAGAAAATTTTTCAAGAGACCTTTGCTTTTCTTTATTTCCCGCCATTTAATAATGTTCTATCAAAAATAGCAACTTTTTACTGTCACATTTATTTTTAAAGAGAAAAGGGTAGTGCTACCCCTTTTAAATATGATAAAAGTGTGAATGTACAAATCCTTCATGTTACTACAGCTTTCGGCAAAACTGTTTGGTAACCAGACATTTGTTTTTGTCAAATATGTAATTTCCTAAATATTACAAAAATCTTTCATATTTTCTCAAACTTTGGAAGCATCTGCAGCGCTTCCTATGTGAGCTGGTCCATTGGTTCCCTACATCAAACATTCTTTTCACCTCAGCAAACACCTGTTAAAGTTTGTCGGGATGTTTTAGATACACGTTGTATGTATGTACTGAGTGATTTGAAAAGGATCGTAAGAAGCATGGCGGAAGTTAACAGTGGACTATCGTGGTTATTTGTTCTACCGTGAAGAGAGTTGTTTCTTGTGGTCAGTTAAGTAAAGTTTAAATCGAGCCGGCAGCGGGTACAAATACTTCTCAGCTGCCGTGTGATACCACGAAGGAAATAACTTTCCAAGCTATTGGTTTATTCGTGGTGCGGCGAAAGATCTTCAACTATGTGAGGTTAGTTAAAATATATGTTTCAACATCAAATAGTATAATTTGGAGTGTAGTGTACCCTAGAGCCAGGTTATCGTACCCCGTATGCAGAATTATTACTGAACGACCTTAGTCATCTGCTTGACCTGACGGTTGACATGGAATGAGGCCTTACAATGGAGAAGTGTTGGGATTGGATGGTTGGAAGAAACGGAGTTGTTCAGAAAACAAGACTACCAGTGACATCGTCCGGCACGATTCGAACATTCGAAAATCCAGGGACCAACCCCACTGGGGATCGAACACGGATCGCATTTATGGGGAGTCAGTGGTCTTACCACTCGGCCGCTAATATTTTTCACACTAATATTATTACTGAAATATTTAATGGCAACCCAATTTTTGTTATCATTACTGTGTGCTCATAGCAAAAATTTTCTCCGCAGCGAAGGCACTGTATATTAGTTTATATTTAAAAATTATTTCTGTGCCAAACAAAATGTTTCACTGAGGCAAATGAAGTGTTAGAGTGCGTATACTTAATCGTTTCGTCGCCCGGGCATTCCAAGTTAAAGAGATGTCTGTGCGTAGTGTACTAATTTTTGCATTTATCATTTTATATTTTAGTGAGTTATTTGTATGTGTTTTATGCAGTGACATTAAATAATTTTTGGTCGGTACGCAGGACTACCTGACATTTGCTTTATTTATTATTTTGGAAATTTGTTTCAGACATTCAAGATATTTTAGTGGCGTAGATCCAACGACGGTGGTATGAGGTCTTATAAATCACGTTGCTAGAAAACGTGCATCAGTACGGCTTCCCGACTCGAAAAAAATAAACCCCGATATTTACAGATGAGGATAGAAATTAGAGTTATTACGAACGTAGGACGGCCGTTGAAAATAAAATAATATTTATTTACAATTGTGAATCTACAAGAGCTAAAATTTATGGTGTTAAACAATATAATAATTCTCTATGCTTCGCTAATGAACATGAATTTAGGCTCCTACGCAAAATCCCACCCTATTTGACACAATATCACCCCATTTAACGGCATATATACAGAACGTAACTTGCGTTACAGTACGAAACAACGCTCCATACACTCTAAAAAATAGTTTGTAAATTTACCAGACGTGTGTATAGGAGCGCTAAGAAAGTAGGTATGGTGGAATTGTTTCCCAGACATCCATGTTACCACTAGTAAACCTTTTTATAAAACAGTCAAATGTACACTAAAGTTACCAGACTTGTATTGTAACAACTGTAAAAGTTTGCATATTTACAAGACGGAAGTATGGTAAGTGTACCATACTGCGTCTGAGATAATAACTTCCTAAACATCCAAGGAAGTTTTTTTACAGTGTACACTTCTAAGTGTTGCGGAAGTAGGTATTCAATATATTATGTTTAAAGTATTATGTTATTATGAGTTTGAGAAATGTACAAATTTTTTAACTTGTGTGGATCGATGAAGAAGAGCCAATTATTTATTTATTTATTTTTTGGCCAACCGACAATGGTCGGTTGTAGCATCGGTGGATTCTGCTCTAGGCAATAAATGCTCTCTAATTGAATCAGTCATTTGAGACACACAACATGTCACGTTCAAGAAAGAGTTGTTAAATAATGTTATACTGAAAATGTATACATTTATATAGCTTCTAAATAAGTAATTATTATTTTTAAAAAAATTGGTATGTATGTCACGTTTGTGTTCGACATTTGAGTTTCCCGCATTGCAGAGTAAATATCAATAAACCCTAGTTGTGAAAAATGTGACATGTGGTGTTCCTCAAATGACTGATTCAATTAAGCCGAACACGCGTTGCATGAACTCTTGCTAACGCTAGTCAGATCTTTTATTCTCTGACTAAGCTAACAGGCATGAGAGGACTTGATAAATGTTAATAGGGGAATAGTGGCGTGGCAATTTACAATGTATTGATGACAGTGGCGACAATTCTGCGAATCGTTTAATATAATACAGACTTAATAAATATGCAGTCATATCAATTTGAAGTACTGTAGCATGAAATGATGATTGTGTACGTATCTGAGAAATCGCATATTTTGGCAGTTTCCAAACTGGTTATTAAAACGTGAGTTGTGTATATGCGTTGTTACTTACAAATTGGTTTGCTATTTAAAATTAAAAATGTAAAATAGCAATCATTATTTGAGACAAAATTGCGAAGGAACTATATATAACCTAATTTTATATAACACCATGTGGTGACTGTGTCTGAAAACATTATATGGATGCTATGTTCTGTGTATTTTTTCTTAATTTAGTTTGTAGATGCACATTTTTAATTACAACTCTTAATTTTTGTAACCTCGTCACATATTTCAACACTTCGCAGAATCGGGTAATCTACATGTCTATTCATTGTTATTTGACAACGCCAACGACACAGTTGTAATTTTCCGTACGAACATAGTAAATTATGGTACGAATATACCAACTAACACTATACAATTGCCAACATCATCCCAATTTCGGGGTAAAAATACTACACTTATTGTAACTATAATGCCAGAATACACGTTAAAGCACCACAAAACACCTTAACACCCCTGTAAATAACAAGAGAATAAAAGTTAGTGGTGCAACCCAGCTGGACGGTTGACAAGAGAATAGACTTACAGAGGATGTTAGCTTGAACTAGAATATACAGTAAGTTTGTACATTTGACTCTAACACAGGTAACGTTCTCTGTTTGCATAATATATTTATAATAGTTTGCTCTGTATTCTATTTGGGCAGTCGGGTGGAGGATAAATCTGAGGATCTACTGTAACTCCGGTTGCCATAGCTTGTTACAAATCGTTCTGTGATCACAAGTCAGTCTACTATACAGTAATACCATTAGGTGCGCGAATGTGTTCTTCTCCCGAAGGAAGAGTCACTAAATCTGTCTTGGTACAGTAGGTGAGAGAAGATATTTTGAACAGCGCCTGATAGCGACATGTACAGCGTTGATAAATGGTGGTATAGGATGAATACGGAGCAACGCCCGAATGAAGCGGTGCACTCTAAAAATGTTTTGTGAAATTTACAATTACATTCTTTGTTCTTTTACAAGTTCTTGTAAAAGTGCAAAGCTATTCTTTGTAAAATCATTAGTTTATGAAGTTACAAATATAAACTTTGTAGTACTACAAAGGAATTCTTTGTACCTATGCCGACAGTTCTAGCACCGTAAATTATTTTGTAAAATATGACATGGCACTTCTTCGTAGTTGTACGAAGTTTTGTAAATGTTGAAAAATTTCCTCGCAAAATTATTAGTTTATAACGTTAAAAGGATTTTGTTTGCAAAACAACTTAAAAAAAAAAATGTGTAGCCTACAAAAATCGTAAGTTCGCCGGAAATTACTTATGCAAAGATCACAAACTCTGAAATGTATTTTTTCTGAAATAAAGTGAATATTTATATTAACTGCGTGCTTTAAAATAAAGAAGTATTACTTAACTTTACGTTCAATGCATACAAATAAATAAACGATAAGCGATATGCAAATTAAGTGGTCTAGGGTTAAGATGCGTTGATTCTAAGCATGGGGAGAGTGGCTCGAAGTTTAACACCTCCTAGATATGTTTGTTATATATATTTTTCAAAATAATCTCATGTTTAAGTCCTTTATTCAAAAGTTATTTGATAAATAAGATTAGCGTTATTTATGAAGTACAATGAGTATTTAAATTAATTTTTTTTCCTTATTGAAAGTACAGCAACAAGGCTAGTCCTTGCAATTTTACAAACATATGCTTTGTATTTTATTACAAAGTCAGCCATTGAAGTTTCACGAGGAATTTCTTTGGCAACTGGGTTTCCAAGGGTTTTCTTTGTAAAAGTACAAAAAAAAATTACAGTGTGGTGTATAAGCATAAAACCCGCCATTACGCGGCATCGCCCGACACGGTTCCCGGACGAATCGTATCGATCTCGACAGGCATCAAACCCGAATAACATTATTGGGA
Source organism: Medauroidea extradentata (assembly GCA_003012365.1). Classification (NCBI taxonomy): domain Eukaryota; kingdom Metazoa; phylum Arthropoda; class Insecta; order Phasmatodea; family Phasmatidae; genus Medauroidea; species Medauroidea extradentata. Next base: position 30,239 of record PNEQ01113241.1, read on the forward strand.
GGCCATAACCGTAGCCGTCGTGTCAACCACGGCTCTCATTACGATGCATAAGACATCATACGGCAATTTTGAAACATTCCGAATCTTCACGCTGCAAACGATTGAGTTTAATCGAAAGTAATTGCCTTTTCCTAGTTATTCTGTGCGAAACTACGATCTGAACGCTAACTATTTGTTTAAAAAGTAAAAATTCGACATCATTATCTTAAACGATATTCGTATCAATCTTGAAATTGTTGTTCAATACGTTTACAGAGCCGTAAGAAAAATCGGATTCACAACCACACTTAGCGTACACACGCCCGTAATTAAAGTTTTCGGTAGTTTCCGGTATTGGATTGAGAACACCATAAAATAAAGATGTACAAAGTACAATAACTGACTTCTAGGAGTAAATATTTAAAAAATATTATTATTATTTAATTATAACTTACGAACGCATCACGCTACGTGATGTTGTGAATGGTTGCATGCACACGCAGTGTTTCTACTTTGACACGTACGTGCGTACGCTAAGTATCGGTTGTGAATTCAGACAAACAAATGAAGATATTTAGGACAGTGCTGGGTGATGCATTTTACGCAAGTATGGGGTGGCGCTTGAATGAAGGGAAGCTAGACACGGGAGTCCCAGAATAAACACCCATAAATGGCATAGTGTGGTACAATTACCACGCGTGATTATTTGTGTCTACTTCGCCGGGAATCGAACACGGTTTGCGTTGGTGGTTAAAATGAGGCACTGAAAAAATACTTTAGGGTTTAAATAACTCAAATTTTTTCGTCAATGTCTAAATTGGCAAGAAAAGAAATATTGCTTTCCTATAAAAGCTGTGGTGAGTTTTTTTTATGTTGTTTGCAGTGGATGCGTAAGGAACGTAGAAACTTTTCCCATAAGTCTTTCGACGAGTTTTGGTTTCAACGACTTCATGCCAAGGCAGTCGAATTCCGAAATGTTTTTAGGGCAACACGTTCACCGCATCTGAAGTTTACTTCCGTGTGGAGCGACAAACCGCCACTTGTAAACTTTTAACACACGTGATAACCTCTCGGGGAGTAGTTCGTGCTGGAAACTTCAGTGGGTTTAAGAGTCCATCCTGTTCCACGTGGATGGTTCGTGTGCGCCGCTGACCCACTGTAGCTGCGACGAAACCAGGAAAACATCTGGGAAGAAATCTCAACTTCCCTCGCGGGAATTACGTTCCCCTCGGAGACGCGGATAGCTTCGACAATCAGTCGCTGATATCTTTTAGCGACAGTTCTTGGAGCATATACGTATGCGTTGTCACGACTGCTGGAGATGGGCCATTCCGCGTGACGGACGGGAGGAAATACAGAATGCTCCGACACTTGGAGGAAGCCATGTTGAAGAAGTACTCCGGCAGCAGGGAACGGCAAGCTGTAAACCTCTAAGCGTATTCTGTAGTCCGATCCTTCCCTTTTACCATATTTGGGCTTGCCGCTATCTGAATAACTTCAATATATATGTTTTATTTGATTTTTAAAACTTGGTTTTACTTCACGTATACATAGAGGTACCTAAATTTCGCACATACATTCCAGGTCAGGTTGAACGCCAATTATGTACACTTCATTGTCATGTTTGTGACTTGCTGGCAGCTGTTACGAAACGCGTTTGACTACTGCAAGCCAGTAGTAAATAAGGAAATAATGCGAAGTGCTATCGCTTGCTACCTGCTTGTACGGTTATAAGCCAATAGATATTCAATTTTGGCCAGTGGGTGCAAAGGACTTACAAGTCTAGGCTGCTGCCAGATGAATCCGCGAAATTGACGTACCTCTACTTATACAGCAGGGTGATCAGAGGCGGTTACAAATAACTCTGCAAAATGAAATGCATAAAAACACACAACGTGCAATTTTTTCAAATTACTGTATAGGCCTAAAAATTAAGAGATTTTCAGCAAATTTTAGTACAAAATTTTCCTTGAATATTTCATGGTACAGCATATTTAGAGCCCACGATTTTTCGCGAAAATTGTTCTGCAAAAGTTTGTTTCAATGCCTTATGTGCACATATGAAGCTCTGTTTCATGGTTACTGGCAGAATGTATTATTGCTAGAGGCCGGAAAAATTCGTGGCTTCATTGTCCTGTAGGCTAGCTTTCAAGAATATTTGTGAAATCGCTCAGACAGCAATTGTTTAACAGCGGCTCGCTGACACAGTGAAATGGGCCCGTATTCAGCTAAGTTTAATTGTTGGCTCATCTACTTCCAGAAGTGTCGAGGAAGTCAACGGCCAACTGTGTACGCGATACAGACCTATAGTTGCTGAAACTCTAGCTTGCGCCTGAAAGAAAACGCGAATTTTTCAGGCCACTAATTATTGCACAGACGTGGCTCATTTGACTGTGCCAACAGGAACAAGGTTACTGCGACACCACACGTCTGTGATTTGCGGGTAGAACCCTAGACGCTGAGAGTTAAAAACAGCCAATCACTGACGGTGAAGCAGGGCTGCATATGTGCACATAAGGCGTTGAAACAAACTGTTGCAGATTACTTTTCTCGAAAAATTGTGGGCTCCAAGCATATTTAAATGAAATGCACTTCGTACTAGTAACTTGGCTTCCCTTATTTGAAAGTCTTTTCAGACCGCGCAATTTTGAATTTTTCATTCCGGTTACTGTGAAACGATTTGAGTAAAATAAAAACTTTTTATATCATGAAAGTGTAGTCACAAATAGTGCCTACAAAATCACAGCTATATTAATTATGAGCATTCTGAAAGTTATGTATTATTCCTCATGCACTAAATACTTGTGTCATAACTGAACGTTTACGGAGTAAATGAAAATTACTCTTGAAGGAGCATTAAAGTTTATGATTATGTGTGTATTTTTGTTGAAAATTTTCACTATGTTAAAATTGGTTTTCATTAGAAGGCGAGAGATAATTATCATTTAAATTTTATATTGTAAGCGTTGCGAATATATATGTATTGCCAGTGTAGTGTGATATGAATCGGGCTTAGTTAATTCGAAAGGAACGAATCCATAAAGTAATTTATTGTTAAATGTTCGTGCCAAGTGGAATCAGAAGGTCCGTAATGTACCCTACAAAAATAACAAGTAGTTGATCATAAAATTTGAAGAGAAATAAAATCCAGAGAAAGCAAGGTTTACATACACACAGTTAAATTTGACTTTAAATACCTAAGTGTTAGGGGGTATGGAAAGGTACGATGTCGAGGGGACGACTAGAATACTCAATCATAAATAAAATCTGAACATTTTTGCCCCAGTAGATATTTTATCAGCGGACGTTTATTTATGTAGCACTATGCGGTAGTATGCTTTACTTTAGAGTAAAGAATTAAACTATATGTAAAAAAAATAAGGGCTTGAAACCACAAAATATACAAAAATTGAAAACTGTCTGTTCATAAATTTTAATATGATCATATCTACGCCTCTATAATAACCTAATTTCAAAAAATACTCGCATTTTCATCTTAAAATAATGCATAAACCTATAGCGCAGAGATTTTCGGATGTTAAACTAATTTTCAAATCAAGAAGCGAGTATTTTAGAAACTCGGTTACTAAGGAGGCCTAGAAATTGTCATATTAATATTATAAAAAATACAGGATTTTGGGGTTTTATGCCCTTATTTTTCTCAAAACGGTTTTTAATTTTTTTACTTGAAAGTAAAGCACACTACCGCATAGTGCTACAAACGCCCGCTGATAAAATATCTACTCGGCAAAAAAAATTTAATCGAATTTAGATGAGTAATTAAGATTTTATTGATGAGAGAGTATTCCAGTTGTCCGCTTGACAGCGCACCTTTCCATACACCTTAACGAACTGTTGGTTAACTTCAGCGTAGCTCCGTCGAAGATTACTTCCAAATAATCTCGCTATTTTCTTGAATCAGCACGAGATAGAGTAATCAACGTCTGTAGCAAACAAGGTCGGTTGAAGAGGTCAGCAACTAATTCACTCAATCAGCCTGGCTTACACGCCCCCTTGCCCAGCGAGACAACGACGTCGCGTCGTCAGCGGCTCCGTCGAACGCTACCACGCCGGAGTGTCTCCGGTCGACAAAACTGGGTCGAAGGACTCCAGACCTGGTCGCAACGCGAGGAAACACAGTTACGTCGAGTGAGATTGAGAAGTTCCTCTCCGCGGGAGGTACTCTGCGGAGAAGTTGGGGCGAGCGTGGAGGAGGGCTGTTACGCGTTTATAAACGAGATGGATGTTCCGAGATACGTCCTGCTGGCTGACGAAGAAGTATCGGGACGTAAGACAAACGAGGGCTGTCGCCGGTAGACCGGCAGCACTACACCCGTTACGACGGAAACTTTAAACATACTTGAACTTAAATAATTCTTGGACTTTTTTACACTGCTGAAGTTTATTACGACAAGAAACCACCAAGGGTTTGAAACATAAGAGAAAACCGTCATCCAGAGATGGAACAGTTGTTTTATACATTTTTATATATTTTTATTTTTGAACATCTTTATTCCAAATTTTTACTCCCGAAATATTTTTCTCTCTGTATGCCTCTATACTGGAAATAAACCAAGAAATATTTCAACTGACCGAAATTCCGAAATTGTACCAATGACACAGAACTTATGAAATTATAAATGGTGGAAAGTTATTATCCAATGTAAGATAGTGAGAAGGTAACTACGCATTTGAAACCATCTAACTTGGTATAATTGAAAAAGACTTACTAAGAAAAATATAAAAACATTGAAACCACCACCCACAAAATAAATTGTTACATACCCAACAGCATTCATTTAAGAGGGAGTCATAAATAATATGTCAAACATAATTATATCATAACTATCACAAGGTCTTCTAGCTACCTTCTTGCAAAGGAAGATCATTTTAGTTTTACCCCGTTTTGAATGCATGGTTTTCTTTTATTAACAAAGTATAATTATATACATGTATCTGAATAAAATAATTTTCCCTATTTTTTTAAAAACAACTTCAAACTTTTCTACTTTTGAAGCTTTTCAAAATTGCATTAAGTTTCTCTATGTTAATTGGATCAGATTTCCTGGCATTGGTATTATCAATGAGTTTCATTATACCACAATTCTTTGTAGTGCTGTGTCCATAATTATTCTTCAATTACATTTATATTGAGTGTTTCTCTTTCGTCAATAGTAGGGTGCTGTACTTATTTATACGATGTCTCTTGTCAATCATTGACGTAATATTTTATTGTATTTATTAATCTATCCCATTGGTCTTATTAAATGATTTTTTTGCTTGAATTTATCTAGCTGCGGTAGCCACAACATGAAACATAATACTTAATGGCCAAGCAATCTAGATTTCGTGCATATATGTATAATTTTACATATATTTCGGTTATTACGTACATTATAATTTTAAACTGTTAAATTAAAGAAAATAAGTTTCATCCAATAACATTTTATCGAAACAGTGTTAGCCCACAGTTCAACGTTCACACAACTTATCTTGTTTTATGAAACCAATTTTATTTTTATTTAAAGCCAATATACCCGGGAGTGAAAACTTTGTCACCACAGAGAAGTTGCCACGTACCTTCCAGTGTAAATAAGTAGATGACGCAAAATTTTACAGTAACACTTCTAGGCTTATCGTCTCATCGATAGTGGGGTAATTATAGGCAGAACCATCAGTTCAATCAGACAGGAAACTGAGAAGTATTCAGCTTAAGCATATACTTAGGAACAATTCCATTATTCGCCTGGAGTGATTTCAAATACCGAAACTCGGGTGGCCAGAGAGATGTTGACTGTGATGTTAAGTTTAATTGTCCATTAAAAGTTTTTGCAATGAAAAATAAGTAATGTTGCAAAATATTTCGTGACAATACACTTTCATTTCGTCCAACGAAGTAATATTTTGTTGGGGATGTTTAAATCAACAGATACCACGCCACTTAATTTATTTATTTTTGTGAAACTAGAACAATTTTAATAACGTCTATGTCAGTACGAAAACATATTACATAAATATCGTTCCGTGATAATAAATAAATTAATTTAATTGAGTGATGTACTCTTTCATAGGATAAGTTGTTAGTTGTATAGTTCATCTAGGCTGTAAGACTAGTAAAGTAAAATGTTTTTTTTGTTCTTAATTTTTGATGAAGTCTTAAGTCGTATCAACATTTTTTTTTTACTGGTGATGGCATTAAAAGCTGAAAAATGCCAAGATATGTCTCATATGACTACCTGCCTCAATAACGAGAAAGCCTACATTAAATCGACTTCATTAAATTTTTCTTAAAGTCAACAATTAGTCAATATTATATAAACTTATGTTTTAAAAAATTGGCTACTTAATACAAATAATTTCCAGCATTTATAGGTAACGGTGTTAAGATTTCTGCTCCCTTTCTGGATTTTAAAAATAAAATTTACTAAAATTTCATAAATAGGAACCAGCGGTCTTAAGGTGGCTACCTATTTAGGCGTCTGAGCGGTGTGCAGAGCTTCGGCTGATGCAAGTTTATATGAAAACAGCTCAACAAGAACGTGTAATCTATGTCTGCATAGAAACACACTTCAAAAAACGTTACTTGCGTTTTTTCCTATGTCCTTCACCGACATTTAAAATTTATTTCAACCAAACCAAAAATGGCGAAATAGAATGTTTTATTGTGACTTTTAAATATGAAAATCTTAGTGCAGAATCTTAAAAAAGAATGGCGCAATAAATACACTTCTGTATTTGATATTATATCATTAAATTGTAGTGTCACCACTAAATGTCTCGTAGAGATGATCTGCCAGCGAGAAGACTGAATATCAATTCAGTGGCTTGCGCTTAGAGATTTTGATGATGCGTGTGCTTTGTCGCCACTAGTGCTCCGCACTTCTAGGCTTCGAAAGAGCAAAATACTTTCACCCAGACAGCTATCTTAGCACGAAATAACCAGTAGTGAGAGAGAGCAAGAGAGATTGTGATCAGCACTTAACATCGAGGTCTTCCGCGCTGGTGAGGGGTGATATGAGGTGAGTATGGAGCGGCGCTGGAATGAAAGGGCGGGGGAAACGGGAGATCCACGAGAAAATCCGTCGACCAACGGCACCGTACGGCACGATTCCCCCATGTGAAAATCAGGGGATCGACTCCGACAGGAATCTAATCCGGATCTCCTTGGGAATAACCAGTAACAGATGCCAATTACAGAACTAATCTAACAACTTATGAGATACGAACCAGTTAGTCTAAAGACCCGCACACACCGGGCAAATCAAGGCCAACCAACGCAAACAAACAGGTTCGTCGGTGTTGGTTGAGTCAGTTTGGACGCGAAAGCAACCCTCATGGAAGAGGGTTCGTTGGCGTTGGTTGAGGTTCCGTCGACCGGCAGTGATAGAAATGAGTAAATTTACATGTTTCAGCTGAACATGTGCGTGCTTAAACTATGTTGTGTATTCAGTCAGTATGGAATAAAATTGTAAATATTGTTCATACTGTAAATATTATGTTCTGCAATTTGACGTTTTTTCTAAAACAATATTTACGATGTCCCAAACTACCAGTAAAATGTACAAAATATGTAGCCCAGCGGAAAAATTAAATAAAAATAGTAATTAAAATTTTGGAAAAATGTTAATGGTTTGTGTACCTGTAACCAGTCACAAGTAGGATATTATCATGACTTTTTGGTAGAGCCCGGAAATTTCGCGGATTCAATGACCTGCATGCTAGAATCCATTGTCCTATACACATTCAAGTCCCATCTGCTAGTTCATTCTACGCTGTTCCACTGAGTAGCAGCTAGTTGACAAATGGTCGGGGCTCGAGTATGCACAGAACAGTGCTATCTAACATGCAAGTCATTTAATCCGCGAATTTTTCCGGGCTCTACTTATTGGACTAACAGTACACACAATATTTTTGTAATAACCATATTCCAAAGTAATATTACATATGAGTAAAAATGTCTTTATTTTCACAACATTATTATAAGTACGAAACAATGTCGCGTTGTGAAACACCGATTGTCGTCCTTTGTGGAACCAAACATTAAGTAATGGGTATTCTACCCAGTAATTATTGTTCTTATTTGTTTATCGATTTCAATGCCTATCATTGTAGGTATAACGAACGGTACAGTGCAATCACAAGTAGACCAGCAACGTTGCACTGTGTTAACAACATCAAGTCCAAGACGAAACCTATTCTAAATGAAGAAATTTATTTGAGATGATATGTTTATTTTCACTCCATCCAATCATATTTCAAGTATGTTATATGTATGAAATATTAGAAATAAAAAAGACCGGACTGTTATGTGTTGTTATAGACCCGACAATATTTACAGACAAGCAAGTTTTCTTTGTTGAGCATCTCATCTAAGTTGTCGTATCTTTTTACTGTAATTTACAAATTGTTTGCGTTAAGTTTAATTAAATGCTTTCGGGCAGCCTATTGTGCCGTATCAAAAACGAAACGACCTTGATAATATGAATAGCAAAACGTTTTTCCTATACTCCCTTACTTCAGTTTCATTTATTTATTATTCATTGATATTAACGTGTTTATTTTGTATTAACATTAATTAGTGTTATTTAGTAATTATATTTTATTAATGATATTTCAGTAATGTTCACTTTACGTTACAACTATACTTTGATATTACATTAATTCGAGCTGACCAAAGTCGGGCTACATTTTTTTCCTAGCCGGAATTAAGTTGATTAAATTAACTTAAATTGAATTCTTCTGTTAGTTGTTCTCTTGCACGTCCGTCTTCATTCCAAGTTCTGGTGCCGTTGCAGCGAGTGATTGCATTATTTCACAGTGTCATTTCGATGAAGTTTAACAATTCTGATAACGTGATTGGCACATGCTACTGTGCTCGGAAGCGTAATTTACCGGTGTTACTGTGGCCGACCATTTTCTCTTCTCTTGCTCTTTTGTTCGACGTTTCTGCACCGTTTTTTTGCTGTGTCTCTTAACACTTTACCGTCAACCACCGCATAGTCAAGACGAGTGTTCATGGTGTACCTATATTTTTTGGCAGATTTTGGCACTTGAGTTGCTATTATTTACTATTTTTTGTTTCATTACGTAGCAAAATCTATATGTCAACTTTGTGAAACTGAAATGCTACATGTTTTATATATAATTGTGGTTGTTTCATCTGTGATTTCGTCAGAGCGATACTTCGCCCTCGTCTGGTGAATAAATTTACTACGAGAGATTTTATGTTTTATTTAAATGTCATCTTCATTAGTTTTTTGGTTAATGTCTGTGTAGTGAGGATTCACGTGCTGGCCTATTCACGTGCGAACCCATTCTCGACTCGACCCTACTTCAATTCACGAGCTAAGCTATAGTCTCAACTCTTGTCATCTAGTCATTCTGGCCTAATTTGGGACATTTTCGTTACTTTTCGCCTTGTTCGTTCCACAACTGTAACTGAGAACTAGGAAGTCATACCAGTGTACAGAATTATACTACTGCGGGACTTTGAACATACAACCCGCATCTAAATTTGCTAACAGCTGTTACACTTACCGTTCTTTAATTTAATGTTTTGTACGGTTTTAATAATTAATTTAATTTTAATAGCAGTATAAATTTTTAGAAGGCATAACTGATGCATCCATTTTAGTTAAAATGTTGTTTTTATTAATTAATTTATATTTTAATTCGTACGTACCGTGTTTATTTAGCCCACATAATGGGCATTCATTGTTTTGATAGTAATTTTGTCACAATTAAAAAAAATCAATTGTACGATCAGTTTATTATTAGCATTTAACTTCGCCTGCAACATTTGGGCTTTAACAATTTTAGTACTATTTCAGTACTAATAAACTCTTCATCGATCGATATCAATTTTATTTTTGTGAATTTTATTTGAAAAAAAAAAATTAAACAAAAGAAATTTTTTTATATTATAATAAAAATTAAATAATTATTTTGAGTAACCACAACATTTCAGCGTTCTCATTTCATATACTTTCCTCTGGTGTCAAATGTTTACTATGGTGAGTTAGACTAATTTTCTTTATCCGTGGGTAAGGTAGCCCTGTCTTGACTTAATTGGGCATTGATTCTACTTTGCTATTGTTTGTTTACAACAGCTTC
>PNEQ01113242.1:0-45681 GCA_003012365.1 Medauroidea extradentata
GGACATTTCCGGGCGGCGGTTTGAATGTTTGTTGTGACCAATTGGATACGTAAAACACATAAATAATGACCCTGTGGAGGAAAACATACATGCATACAAAACACTAAATGACAAAACACTAAATCATAAATATGGTCATAGTCGTGAATTTAGGCGACGTTATTGTCTAACGACCCTTGCTGGCCCTAGGCCGGCGTCAAAATTATCCTAAAGGGAGCAAATTATCATTTTGGAATATCTGCAGTCTTTGCCAAACCTCCATTCAATTACAGCTGGTAATTAAAAATAGAATGTCCTTCGAAAGAATCCAAGATGCTATATATGTTGAGATTGAGAGCCAAATTTACATTCTTAGAAAAAAGTTTTTATTTCAAATTTTAAACAAGAAAATAAAAATTAATATTACAGAATAAAACAACTTTCTTCCTAAATGTCACAAAAAGAACTGCAAATACTTGAAAGTAAGAAATATTTTGACAAAAATGTTGCTAGCAATAACCAAAACAATTGAATAAACATAAAACATGTGTCAACAGATATGGGGAAAAAAAAAATTGAAATTTTACTTTTTTACTGCTACTTCTGCCCAAATCTCCAGGTAAAATGTGGATAGTTTCACTGACTATTGCAGTAAGGTCAAGTGGGATAAGTGGAACCACCAATTTTAATAGTTGAAACTAATTATGACACTTTGTGTGCAGTATCCGTATTTCATTGCCGACATCTAGTAGTCAATATTAATAATTATTACAATTTTTATTGAAGTTTTACCATTAAATGTGTGTTGGCTACATTTGCCTTTCACGGGAGGCTAGAGTGTAACCAGAGCCAATAGTTAGGGACAGAAAAATTTCACAAATTCAGAAACCTACAGGCTATAATCCATTGTACTATGCATATTCAAGCTCCATCTATTTGTTCATTCTCTACTGTTCCACTGAGTAGCAGCTAATAGACAAACGGTCGGGGCTTGAGTATGCGTAGGATAAATAATTCTAACGTGCAGGCTATTGAATTCGCAAAATTTTCCCATCCCTATGAATAGTTCTCATAGCCTACGCACGTAAAAGAATATTGGGCACTTATTTGTTACATTATCATAACTACGAGAAAAGCAACAAACATTTTCAATCAAGTGTTATGCAAAGTCGGAGGAAAAATGTGGGTAGCAATACAAATATAAAACTTACATTATATATAAATAACCTAGGCTTACAAATTACTTTACTGTTTGTTCTTACAGACATCATCATTATTGAAGTCTGATTTCACTGAAGAATACTAGTCTAAATCCATATACTAACACATTAATTTTTAAGCTGTACATTACAAAATTTGAATTTTTTAAACTGTTTTGGACACATTATGTCTAGCATTACTATTGCAGAAGGTAAATTATCAAGTCCTTCAAAAATTATGCACAAAATGACACACAAGAAATAAATGTTTTAACATGATGATTCCTGTTCCGTAAATAACTTCAGTTATCGCAGATGACTGAACAAGAAAAAAACTGCAAACTGAATTTCCTTTCTGCAAATAATTGTTGGCTCAGGAAGCATCTTTTTTTTCTGACCAGAGGAATGTTATAACTTCCACGTTCAATTTAATATGTATTGTTGAAAGGAAAAAAAAAACTTTTCACCAAATAAGCAGAAAGAAGCAAACAACTGTCTACTTATGCTGAAACAATACTTCACTGTTTTACGTAGAATTTTTTGTCAGTACATAATTTTTATTAAATTTATTAATTTAACATTTACTAATGTTTAAACATTAATGAATGAAATTCCGGAAGCTCACCACATGGATGTTTGTTGATATTCCAGTCTGAAAATTTTTAAAGTTTTCTTGTGCGCTTTAAAACAGAGATTTTCAATTATTTTGTTTAACTACAGTTAATAATACAAACAAAGTTTGCAGATGAGCTATGATGTACAGGCATTTAAACGAGACATTTTTTTTTCCTTCATTTAAATTATATATTTGCAAAGTTTGAGAAAAACAATTCTGTAAACGCATTGTATTATTATTACAGAATAGATTAGTACCTTTAGATGTTATGTAACATGTCAGGTTAATGATTAGCAGCTTTTAAAAAACACACACTGTGTCGCGCTTCACTGTTGAAGCTTGTATAGGTGATTCGGAATAAAGTGAACACTCAAAAAAGCCCTGATTAATTTCTATTTCCTGCCAGTTTATATCTTTCCGCCGAATGTAAACACAAATAATGCCACGTGTTTTATTTACATAGGGTCGTGTAATGTTTACAACTACGTTAAACTGCTCCGATAAATGTTAGCTACAATATCTACTCATTAAATGCACGGGGGCTGAATATAAGATATAATAAAAAGTAATCTTGGTTATAATTACCTGCGAGTTAATGTCTGGTTTCTGTCCATCGACTAATCCAAAGAACACGCACTATTGCCGTAACGAATCTCGTAAATGAGGGCATATTTTATTTGAACTTGTAACGCAAAACCGCCACTAAAACAGACATGACACACACTACCTATTCAATAATTCAAGTTTCGTTCAGTTCTACTGCCATGAACAACGACGACACACTTCAGAAACAATAAATAACGTATTTTCTTAACATGTGAAATAAAATGTATGTTGTTTCTATACTGGCGAACGTAAAATATAATTTACAGATTACCGATGGTTTCACGCCATTTCGGCAATGATACTCAAAGTAATTTCCCATAGACAAATAAATACTCCAATACTTTTGAATGTGTATATACGCACAACGGCAAAGCACGCAAATGATGCAACTTGGCGACGAGAACCTAACTCTGATGCCACCTGTTGGCGGAGTTTTGAACTGTCTGAAGCGCGGAGCAAGCGATAACGGCCACGGCGACTCGAAGTCGGAGATAGCGTCACATAATTCTCGCGCCAATCGAGTTTAATTATACTGTAAGTATGAATGTCAATAAGATCATAAGTAAATATTTTGAAGTGTATTAAATACAGACAGGTCGAGTTCATAATATGTTCTTTCACTAATGTTGTATTCAGTTAAAAAAATACACGGAACTATATACAATAAATCACTACCAACCATACAAGCAGTAAAGTAACTCTTGTTAGTGGTGGCATATATGCAGTAACGGTTAGTGATTTTTTTCAAAGGTAAAATCTTTAGTGTTCACTTTATTCCGAATGACCTATACCTGTGCAATGCTGCACTCTCTGAACTGTCATGTCAGCATTATACTGGTTTGCTTTGTGAATGAAAGCTGTAAGTACAGCGGCTTCAGGACGAGACAAGAAGGCAGGACAGGAAGTCTTGGCACATCTGCAGTAGAAATAGGTCTTGTCACGAGGGTGGTGCTTTGCAAATACAATGTTGCCAGCTGCACAACCTGACTACTTGTGTAGGGAAGCATCCTGCTTGCTCTTCCTGACCCATGACGGGACTGGCCATGAGCTGAAGGTAAAGCAAAGCGAAGCGCAATCTAGGCGACGCAGAAGCCGTTCTTTTGTCTCATATTACTTTTACTTTCTGAATATAAAATGCTGATTTTTCAATTATAACATGACAAAAGATTAGATCATTTATCTATAATGTTAACTTACACTGAGAAACACATAACTGAAACTCATTACTTAAGTGCCATTTAACAGAGAGTATTTAATTTTTTTATGTTGTCATTTAACATAGTTCATGTATGCAAAGTATTTGGTACAGCCTCGTCATGTAACACCAAGAGAAAATCATGTTCTTATAATTGGTGGTACTATTAACTATGAAACTAAAGGTGCAGACATTTATAAAAATAATAAGGTTTTAGGGGAAAAATTAGATCACATACAGAAAGTGCGAGTGTTTACAATGGCGACACTAGAGATGGAAAAATTTTGCTGGCCAGATTCTACAGTCATATTGATATTGGTTTAATAGCTTCTGACCTACACACACATGATTAGGAGGCACGTGATATGTTTATTTTCTAACAGTTATCTTGATTGCCTTAGATTTTCTGCATGTCGTACCTGTAAAAGATGCATTAACATAACGTGTTTTGTTTTGAAGTTTCTAATTTTTAACCTAACTAAATCTTAATGTCCCTATGTATTAGATGTACTATAGCTGATTTTTTTTTTATGTAGGATTAAATTCAAAACACATTTCAATAAAAATGCTTTTGAAACATGACTATTTGACATTAAATTCACTACACAAATAACTGGAATAATTTCAAAAGTTCAGTGATCTCTATGTTAGAAACTGTGTTTAAATGTGCTCACGCTTGTCAGTTACTAGCTCATTTGCAGTTAACTTAATTTTCTTTATTTAACAAGGGACACAGGAAAGAGGCTTACACTCTTTATTGCTGGTTGCTGGCCTGGGAGTCCTACAGGAGCCTGCCTGCTAAGCAGTGATCCAACAGTGCAAATAATTGAAAAATACACATATTTGAAGTCTACATTATTCTCAAGTGAATTTTCGAAATCAACTACATTTATTATAAACTCAAAAACTTTTTTTTAACAGTTATTACATTGCATTTTCTTCTTTACGTTTTTCTTAAGTCGTCGTACGGAAACTATTTTTGCACATCACGAAACCCCACAATACTGACAGCAGGAAAAATTATAATCAGTTTTAACTTTATTGCAGTGAGACTTTCATGGCTAATATGCATATGTAGTGACTTATTGTCAGACTATTGACTCAAGAACCTTTTGAACTGTTTTTATGTCAAACCTACACTTGCGTAGTTGTAGCAACTACCTAATAAATTAATGGTTTGCTGCATGAACTGGTAAATATATAACTGTAAATAACAAACGCAAATACACAAATGTAATAGCCACACCTGAGCACCGTCGGAACTATGCATTGTTGTGTACGCCTGTGGACATAAGTAACATTTGCTGAAACAAAACTTTATATAGAACACTTTTGACAGTCTAACGATGTAAGGTGAGTGAAGAGATTTTGTTAAGCGCTGAAAAGATAAATCCTTACTGCTGGTGGTGGATGTATGGCAAAAATAAAGCAGCAATGGAATTAGTGGTGAGTAAACAGGAAATCCCCGAGAAATCCAGCAGACCAGCAGCATCATCCGGCATGAATCCAACATGCAAAAATTCTGTAGTCAACCGCGTCGGGAAATTGAACTCTGATTACCTATTTGGAAAGCAAGTCGTCTGACCACACGGCCATCATGGGCACTCAAAAATTAAAAATTTGTCTGCTAAATGAACGAGAACTTATGTAGGTATTATTTAGACTGCATTTATGTTATTTTATGTTAAATAATTATTTTGTAAAATAGTTTTGATTACAAATACCATGAATTTTGGGTCAAAGTTGCACTTTATCAAACAATATGCACTTCACCGTTCAAAATATACTATGAATTAAATGTGTACATTATTATGGGTCACCATTGACATGATTACATGATTATTGTAATAGACAACTTACTTCTATACTAAGCAAAAGAAAGTAAAAACACATAACTTCGTAAAATACAGCACCCATTTTAGATGCTAGTATTATGTACTAAATGCTGAGAGAAATGAATACTTTAAAAGTGTTACCAGGCAACAAAAAACAAAAGAAAATTTTAATTTTAAAACATAAATAAAACTGTGTGTGCGTCTATATATATATATAATGGTACATGTATTTATACAGTAGAACACGTATTTTATGACCACGGATTTTATGACGATTTTCTCAGGCACCTTCAAATTTAAAATAAAAAAATTAATAAATAAAAATTGAGTTTGTTACAATAACGCACTTTTTAAGAATACGTAGGTAACATTATGCTACCACCACTACTACAGTAGCCTTATCCGCGGATGTTGCATCCGCGGTTATCACCAACCGCAGTTGAAAATAAAACATAATAAAATATAAATAAATGTTTGACAATTCGTATTTTCCAGTGCACCGCACGGTCTACGAGCATTTGAGCGCGCCACTCGCAGCCGCTGGCACACGAGCAGCTGCTAGCGCCGCCACCAGCTAGTCTCGCTCTCGACACTTGTTACGTCAGCCACAGTATCTGCTTCGTCGGAGTGGCCGTGTACTGTGTGCGGATACACATGATTCCATGGTCTGCAGCGTAATGTCTCCTTCAAAGACTGTACCTGTAGTACTCAATAACACATTAAAAATTATGTGTTACCAAATGTCATTCAATATGTCAGTTCTCACTCTTCTCAACACATGTCCTTGGCCACGAAGGGCGGAGAGATAGAATGGTACATCACGCCGCTCCGTGCTGTGTTGGCGATATTAGCGGCGGCCGACCACCTGTCTCGACGCGCGCTGTTGCCACTTCACCGCTGCTGGCCTTGCTGTCACTGTATCTAACATGTGCCGCGCTGCACACATTTGATATTTATACAATTTAAAATGTTATGGAGAACTTCCCGAACGTATTGATCTGTATTCGCACATATAGTCGTATTTTAGAGCGGGTAGGAAACCAATCCCATAAATAGCGTATGGTGATTTATGTAGTTTATTATGGTGTCTTGAATATATGCTCTTTTGCACATTTGCGGATTTTCTGGAACAAATTACTGCTGATAAGGCAGGCCGACTGTAATATGTAAAGTCAATGCGTGCTCGGGCGGTGGTTTTGAGTTATGAGGCAATGCGAAGCGGGATGTCTGCTGCGTAAGGAAATCCTGATATTTTTATCACTACGTTATCATTGTGCACATGGCACAAACATGGTACGTAAACACGTGATTGTAGCTGCGGTAAGTAGAAAGATGCTGTGCTGTCCGTCCCTTTACCGCCCACCACTTGCCACTTCATCCTCCCGCCCCCTTTCGTATCCTGTCACTGCAAACTACCACTATGTTATACGCTGTTCATGGTAAAGTGAACACTTTTGAACACCTATAGTTACTTTTTCCCTCGGCCAAATTGTATTCTTCCGCAAAACATTTCCATTTTTATTGACGACCACTGCTTACGTTTATCAGTTACAACCTTGGACTGCTACTCTGATTTGTCGACGAGATGAGTGAAACCAAGCGTACACAGCCTTCACTCTTCTACAGAAGTATGAGATCATTAAGGGCATGGAACAGAATAAGACAAGCAAAGCGGAGGTAGTACTGCGGCACATCTCGGGTTCTACGCTCTTCACGATGTTGAAGAATAAGAACACAATCATCGCTGCTGTGGAGGGGGAGGGACACAACGTCAAGGCTAAGAGCCTTAAAGGGTCGACGAGTTCCGGTCTGGAAAAGGCAGTGTTTGACTGGTTCGCACAACTAAGAATACAAGGTGTGCCAGTCAGCGGCCCGATGATCCAGCAGAAGGCAGACATGCTCGCTTTGAGAATGGGCTTGGAATTCAAGGCGTCGAGTGGATTGCTAGACCGGTTTAAAAATCGCCATATAATCAGCAGCCATAAAATCTCCGGCGAAAGAGAGGCGATCCCTGCTGGATTCGTGGAAAAGTGGCTGCCTGTGCTCCAGAGCATTTTGAAATGCTACAAACCATCCAATGTCTTCAACACTGATGAAACAGCAATGTTTGTCAATCTTCTTCCAGACCAGACTTTTGCGGTAAAGGGGGACCCATGCAAAGGCAGGAAGCGAAGCAAGGAACACCTCACTGTCCTGCTTTGCGCTAACATGGACGGCAGTGAGAAGAGAAACCCGCTCGTTAAAGGGAAATTTAAAAAACCTCGGGCCTTCAAGGGCCACACGACGCTTCCTCGCGATTGCGATTACAATACAAAGGCCTGGGTTACGTCTGCCATGTTTATGCGCTGGGTTCGAATTTTTGACAAT
Organism: Medauroidea extradentata; assembly: GCA_003012365.1. Classification (NCBI taxonomy): domain Eukaryota; kingdom Metazoa; phylum Arthropoda; class Insecta; order Phasmatodea; family Phasmatidae; genus Medauroidea; species Medauroidea extradentata. Next base: position 7,798 of record PNEQ01113242.1, read on the forward strand.
CAAATGGGTTGCAAAAATCACAGGATTGTGCTCTTCGTTGACCACTGCCCCGCCCCTCCCCACATCCAGAATTCTCAGAAACATTGAGCTGGTGTTTTAACCGGCGAACACCACTAGTGCCTTGCAGCCCCCTGACCAAGGCATCATCGGATGCATGAAGATGCACTTCGCAAACAGGTGGACTGCGAGTGTTGTGAGAGATCTGGATATGGGGCAGGAGTTTAAGAAGTGGGACGTGTTCAAGGCCATGCTGGAAATCAAGACGGCATGGAACAAAATCAGCTCCGAAACCATCCATAACTGTTTCCGGCATGCCCACTTCATTGTCTGCGAAGCCCCCTCCCTTCCTCTGCCAGTTGCTGTGTGTGATGAAGACGTGGATGACCCCGACTTCCCAGATGACTTTATGGTAACCGAGTCCCAGCCAGGACCGTCGTCGGCGCCCCAGCCCGGCTGCTGCCATACCTTTAGTGCACCGTGTGATGATGCTACGTGGACAAGGATTGCCCAGACTGCACCTACGAGAAGTACATTTGTGCTGCAGATGAAGTGGCGGTCTGGGGTGAACGTGGCGACGACGGACTTCATAGGTCAACCGTATTCTTCGGATGATGGAGAAAGTGAATAAACTCTTTTGAAACCTTGCAGCATTATACCACAAAGAAGGTTTGCAAACAGTAGCAGGCCTCTATCAGGGGCTATTTTCAGAGATACGGAGTGTGTATGTGTTCGCCGCGCGCCACCTCACGATATTAACTATTATTGTGGTACGTAGTTTGAGATAATTCACTAACTTGGAACATTTATATTTATATTCACAAAACTTCCACTTCTTATATAATATTTACATTATGTTAATTAACTTTGTAATTTTGGAAAATAAAATGACTTTAAGTAGGGTTGTGATGGTCACGTGCGCCGCTTAGCAATATTTACTATTATTGTAGTAGTTTGAGACGTTTCACGAACTTGGAACATTTATATTTCTATTCAAAAGACTTCAACTTCTTATATAATATTTACATTATGTTAATCAACTTTGTAATTTTGGAAAAAAAAAATGACTCATTGGGGTTGTGGCGCTCACCGTGCGCTGCCTCGCGATGTTTACTTTTTTGAGGCGGAAGAGATAATAGGCTTTGCGGCATGTCCGTGTTTCTATCATAAATTAGGGTATTGCAATTAAATATGATTGTTATACATATTTTTTAACATTGAAAACTTGTTTGTTTTGTGTGTTAGCAACGACTATAAAGATATTTTAGCAAAAACTGACTTTGGACTTGAATTTTTCTTACATTTAAGGGTTCTAAATTGTCTACATGGATTTTGAGTAGATTTTTATGGGAACCGTAGACCGTCGTAAAATCGGGGTTCTACTGTATAGACACACACAGGGTGTCTACCCAAGTTGGCTCACAGAATTTCTGTACAATTCCCGTACATTCCCGTACACTAATGAATAACTTCATGTAGTACATTTACAGCTTGTACTATCGTGAACGAGGCTAATTATAGTGTGTCAGAATCTTGTACAAATTAAAAAGTATCAAAAAACTCAGATTTCAAGAAAATTACTGTAACACATACAGAAAACTTACACATCCTCATGTCACAAAAAGTTAGTTAATTTTAAACTTCTTTATTGCAGTCTTCAATTTTACCTGCCACATAAAAATATTCAATAGTATCAAACACATATTGTTGATTATAACAACTTGGAACAATATATTTCATATAAAATTTAAAGATCTATATACAGTATTTAAGTTAGTTTTAAAAACTTTTAATAAAAATCTTAATCATAGATCATACTGCACATACAGGAATACATTATTAATACTTACTAAACGGACCTTTGTGATACAGACTAACTTCAACTATCACCGCACTATAGAACAACAACCTCTAAGCCTACAATGTGCTGTAAAAACTGGAAGCAATAAACACCAGCAAAGCCGGCGGCCGGAGCGACCACTCCACAAAGTCAACGGTCTAACCATCAGAAGTGACGTCAGAATGTAAACAAATTGACCAAAATCACAGAATGCAAAATTGTGTTAAATTTTAATCAGAAATGGCTGCAGTCATCACATGTAGAGAAACCGTTGTGCTTAATGAACTCTTGTCAAGTACAGTTGCGCGAAAGTAATTGCTACCTTGACGACTTTGAAGGTGAAATCTTGATTACTGCAGTACAGAACAGCAAACGTATTCACTTACTTAACATAACTTACATGTGACAACTTGTGTGATCCTGTCATCAGCACTTAGCAAAAATACATGTTTAAGTATTTATATAAAGTTTGATGATGGGAACGCACAAATTTCCGGACACTGGGTTAAATTCAAGCACAATTCCCACATTTTTCCCGGAGTGTAAAATCCCCCGTACAGTTCCCGTAAAATTAAGATTTTTCGAAATTCGACACCAAAAGTGATGAAAAGGCATACAAATTGTTTCCTATCAGCCAATTATGCTTATCTAACCTGTAGGGATATAGAGGTGATATTCACGTTAGGAAGACGCTTAAGTAAGTACCTAAAAAAAGTAATGAAAGTTTTTTATTTTATAAGACAACTTAGGTTATTAAGAAGAAAACTTAGTTTGTAAACAGTCTGCCAGACTGTCTGAAAATAAAGTACAACCAGCGAGGAATAAATGATACAGGAGTTTCGTTCTACAGTTCTATCAAGAAGTGTTGTTGTACAACCTCTATGATTCTAGGAAATTATGATTAATTTTGACGTTATGTTGTACTGACACACAGAAACTGCAAGACAGATTAAATTAGTGCAATTTGGATGAAGTCATTCAAAAATGGTAAAAATATATTATGCAATCCCACTATCCATAGAAGTTCGACAGCGTGATACCACATATACCATTTCACTAACCTCAAGGGTGGGGCACCAAATAAGTTTATATTTCTGCAAAACACTATCCCGCCGAAACTGCCTAATGGCACTTAACGTCAAGTGAAGGTTTAGAAAAACAAGTACTTTATTGAGGAAACTATCACAAATAGTTGTGCTCAGGGAAAATCAGTCTTCATATCATGTAAACTACATATTTCACTCAATTACCGTCTTACATTTAAAAGTCTGTAATCACCCCACAACGTGAACTTTGCTGTGACTATAAATAAGGCCCAGGCGAAGTCGCAGTTAGTGGCACGGACAAACTTAAGACTGTTTTTCGTGTGGACAGCTACAACTATTTATCCTGCTGCAGAGTTAACTCGACTATCAGCTTTGTCATTCATAAACATGATGACTGAACTACCTATCTGGTGTGCAAAGAGGTTTTTCAATTAAAGCAAATATTATCTGCTATGAGTAACACACTCGAGCCAAGCCAAGGTCACACACACACACAAACACACATACAAACACACACAAACACACACACAAACACAAACACACACACAGAGAGAGAGAGTGAGTGTGTGTGTGTGTGTGTGTGTGTGTGTGTGTGTGTGTGTGTGTGTGTGTATATATATATATATATATATATATATATATATATATATATATATATATATATATATATATATAACTCTTTTAGGACAGAAAATACTATGGTTTTAGCCAATCTTAGTAAGTTTATTTATTAGTTGAAACCATATAATTTACTGTCTTTAAAAATGTATTATCTATCACTGCAAAAACAATTTTAAAACAAACTGCTAAACAGATTTGTGATATCAATCCTTGTTTAGGTATAAAAAAATTAGTTATCACCAAAACAGTACAAACAGGGAAACATGGTATTAAAGTGTTGGTTTCTCATGAAAATATTGAAAGTATTTTACAGTTAATTTTATTAGTGTTTCAATTTTTTGTATGTAAATTGTAAGGTTTGCAGTGACTTTAAATACAGTAGATGTGTGTGTGCAAGTGAGACAGTTGTAATTATCTCTGCGATAGACGTGCTAGTGTGCATCACTTGCCACTATATCAGATCTGATAATGACATCAGCCAAATACAGTTTGATTGGCATGTGAATGTAAAAAGGTGGTCCTGACAAAACAGAAGCTACATTCAGTCGACAGATAAAAAAAAGACTTGGTGACAAAGAATGCTAATGATTATAGCATTGGTGTACACACTGTTCGCAACATAAAATGCAACAAAGCGAAACACCTCGATTATGCTAAAAACTGTGACCTTGGTGTGGTTCCTTCCAAACGGCAGACTTTGAAAATGTCGTCGTGCAGATATTTAGATGTCTCTATGTTTAATTAGTTCAATAAAAAACGAGCAGTCAGAACATTTGTTTCAGGCCCTACGTGCCTGAAGAAAGAGTTCTTTCAAGAGTCTCTAGGCATATAGGGTGAGCTCAACACTTTCTCTGGATAGCTGTACATATTTAAGCAAGGGGAACAGAATCTGTGAAATTACTGTACGTACGGTACAAGGATAAAAGCTGCCAAACAGTTTTGTGTGGGAGTGGCATGTGTGCACATGGAGCAGTGAGTGATTGCTGCCTCTGCTTGCTGGAGGAGGGAAAGGGAGGCCAGACCAGCTGGCTTGTCGCCCTCCCTCCAGCCCCCTTCCCCTGTCTCAGCTAGGTTGCATGCACAAGGTAAACGAGTTGCACGCAATATACCATGGGTCAATCAGTGCAGGACTTTAGTGGCTTTTTTTTGTAAAATCATGCAGCCTGTATGCATCAAGCGAAATTAACACGGCTGTTTTTTTAATCATGTATGACATATAAAATAAACTAAATTAATCAATACACATTATTTAAAAATATAGACGTCTTTGAGAGTGAAAATTATTTCATAGCAAGTACTTCATGTTTATAATTATTGAATTTTTTTTTTTTTGTGATCTTACATTGTCTCGTGAAAATCTCTCGCAAATGATGTATAAATTAAAATGTGATAGGCGCTAAACCAGTGTGTATCATTACATGTTAAATGCAGAATATGGGCGATATTCATAACTTTTAGTTTCGTACAACTAAAATATTTTCAATTTACTGCGACCTCTCACTGTCTGTTATAAAAGGAGGAATAAAAACTTTTTTTTTAAATACGTAAGTTTTAACGACACATGTTCATATTGTTTGTTCAATATTCCAGTTGTTTAATGTACTAATGACGCTGATTATAATAACTGTGCAATAAAGCTGTTAAATAGTTGGATCCTTTTCTCTTGCTGTAATTTCACTGTGAGAGACTATCCACTGAATAATATATGTTCATTATTCTTAAAGTTGAGGTTAGGATTCCAGAAATGGAAAAAAGTGAGAATCAAATACAATGGAACCACTTTTTTACACTTTTCAAGAGACCTGAAAAAATTGTTGTAAAAAGAAGGAAAGTGTTAAAAGAGGGACATTTTTACTGTAAAAGCAGCAATTGGGAAAACAAAAAGGAGCTGTAAAATGAAGGAAAATGTAAAAACAGGGAATGCATTCATTGAGTGATATTGTCCATATCATTTATATTTGGGGATTTAAAAAAATGTTACGTAGGCCTAAATAGTTACAATTTGCAACACCTTCCACACAAATACGTAAGTTTGAAGTCGCTACAATGTACTATAAATATGAAAATCCTCATACATATGAAGCAGTTTGCGGGCAGACGACAGGCGACGCAGCCTGCGGGAGATATAAAATAATTTACTTTTGGAAGCGTGCGGCAAGCGATAAGATCTATGCAAGTGAAGTACCGCCGCCTGCACATTCAACACTGCATCGCTTCCTTGCCCCTGCCGCCCGCACCATCCGCTGACCGCTGGTAAACAAACATACTGTGCGCACCAAGCACATTGCGTAACAGAGTAGATAACAGTGGCTGACAACTTGAAACTAGCTGCTCTCTCGTGCACGAGTGGCGCGCTAGTAGTTCGTACGGCAAACTACGCGTGCACGAAAATACGAATTCTTAAGAATTTCATGTTTATATTTTAAAATTTTTTCCCTCGTTTTCCAACCGCAGTTGGTGAAAACCGTGGATACGAAGTCTGCAGATAAGGCGTGCTGACTGTAATACAGTACTCCAGTTTAACTTTTAAACTACTGTAGTTTATGTTATGTCGATAATGTTTAACTTGTCTTTCACTGAATAAGCCTTTCTTTTCTGTGACATTGCACCACATAAAAAACTGAACTGATCGCAATAAATTCTTGTTGGCAGCTGCTAGTATGTTGTCAGCTGTGACTATCACTTCCCACCCACGTAGTGGCTGGGGATTCCCTAGTACCAGTTTCTGCCCCTTCCCCCTTCCTGGGCAATTCTTTCCCCTCCATTCCTACCACCCCTAACAAGGGGCCTTCCGCACAGCCGCACAGAGAGACGTCAAAACTAATAAACACATCCGACTTGTCAAACTTTGAACACGTGCTTTACCGCTTCCTGTCCGATGCTTTTTGTCCTTCTCCCCCCCCCCCTCATTTGATCGTTTGACAGGCAAAACCAACGTCCCTTTGAAGTACATAGTAGGATTTTGAAGTTTCTGGTAAATTAGCTTGGGGGACATGAATTACCCTGCAATATAGCAGAATGTGTGGTTTATCGAAGCGCGGTATCCCAAGCTACTACTGTATACAAGATAATTGTGTTACGTTCCAAGAAAAACCCAACTTTATGTAAAAAAAAAACATATTAGAATTAATTTTTCCTATAAGAACAATGTTAAATCAAAGGGTTAGACTCTCAGGTACCCCCAAAATACCTGAAATTTCACAACAAACTTTCTGTTGTGTGGTAATTTTTTGGTACTAAAGCAGAAAACACGAAAGTAAACAATTATTTCTTAAATTCTGGCATTACAATTCTTCATATTTCTTATGAACATTTCAATGGAAGAGTATTTTTAAGATATAATTTACTTCACTTCAACCAATATTATGTATTTTTTAAAATACATTATATACAATTGTCTAAAAAGCTTAAGAATCAATGCAATGTTATAATGAACTATGTCCTAATTTGATGAAAAATTTCTTTAAATCAGTAACTATATTAACTCTTTTGCTGAGGTATAAAAAATTTTTAATTGTGCCAAGAAAGTGTAAAAAAATTATTTAAAAAATCTTTTTCTGTAAATAGTTTATTTTTGGTTATTTTTAAGCGAGAAAACAATGTATCTAAGATTTACAGTGTTATTTAATTTGATGTTCGACTAAAGTCGCATGTCGCAGTTTAGAAACACTTTGTATATTCGACTACAGTCGAATGTCGCAGCAAAGGAGTTAATAAATGGAAAAAAAAAAACATTAGTTTTAAGCAGAACTAGTAACACATGATACAAAACATACATGTAACACACTACTGGACTGCTTTTATGACAAGAAATTAACTAGGCCTACCTACAATAAGAGACACTTGCCTGGTTTTACCTAAATAAAACACATTTCCTGGATGCGTCAACACTAAGCTGTGACAATCTCCTGCAGCGACACTCTTTGTTCTCTCGACGACAGACACCAAGTGCTGAGGGGAACTCTGCACCTGAGCAGCATCCTTGGCAACTTGTCCACAACTATTCCCGCCCCATGCAAACACACGACCGTCTAACATGACTGCAAGGGCATGGAAACGTCCACAAGCTATCTTCCGTACGCCCTGACCGGACAGGCGAGAGACGAGAGTCGGCCGAAGTCTCTTCCCTGTGTCTCCAACACCCAATTGGCCATGACTAGGGTTGCCCCATGACCACAGCTCGGGGCTCAGCAACTTGTTGCCCGTCCTCACCAGTTCATTGAGCCTGTCCACAAGTGCGACTTCTGAGCCATCACCTCTGTCGCTAGCCCCTGCACTCGAAGAGAAAGGGCTTTCATCACACCTGAAAATACAGCATTAACAAAACACTTATGCAAGTCAATAACTCAAAAAATTTTATACTTTCATTTAGAAAAGTAAAATGTTTACTATACTTAAGAGCACAGCATTTTAAATGTAGAAGTAGGCAATAGCTATACTACATTTCTGAAAACTGTTGCTTAGATAATAAAGTCATAATGTACAAAGTAGAACGCAACTGGAGGATTATGTAATCTTTAAAATTTGTTATTTGTTAAAACCAATTAGCACGTAAAGTGAAAACTGACACAAAATAATCTTGAAAAGTACACATCAAATACACTTGGAAGAAAAAAAAAATTAATATTGTAGAAGAAAATGTATTTTAACAAGAAATAAAATATGTTTTAAAAATTGTTGCCAAATGTTTACTAACCACACCTATTGCTAATAGTAGTATATTTTGTAGACCATTTGAAAAGAGGCGGAGGCTAGTATTTACGACAAGACTCGCCAGAGTCGCTACTGGTAACTGTGGGAAACACAAATTTGAACAAACGTGTTTTGAAATGGACGAAGTAGCATATTGAAAGAGTCAGTATGGAAGAAATCATTTAATTACTTAAAAAAGTTCGACATAAGTAGTGGTTTTAGTTTTGTAGGGAATTTGAGAAGTTGCAGTCTTTCCAAAGAAGACTACTGTTAGTTTGTATCATCGTGTTACAAAGACGTGTGTACAGTCAGAAGTGATAGTGCTGTTTTTGTGGAGGTGTCTTGTTACCCACGACAAAATAAAAATTAGTGCAACAGAACTGTGTATTTTTCTAGTGAAGAAATTGATGAGTTTCACATTACACACGTGTACTATGCATGTAAAGCTGGGTACGTATTTCGCAGTTTACGCCAGCATTAAATATGAACCGCTCATTGGTGCTTTCGAAGTTAGGCCTACATCAGTGTCATATACAAAATAAGCTGGTCATGCTTTTATTGCTCATATTCACGTTTAAGTATGAAATAATAACTGTTAAAATCGTAAGGCACGTAATACGTTCAAACAAAAATTGTGGAGTGAAAATAGCAAACAGATATACCATAGGTTAATGTCGTGTCCGACATTGCAATTTGCTAGTTTCTTAGTTTTGTGGTATTTTATCGTTTTTTTCCCGGACTGTCCTGTTCGTCTGTATCCTTTACATACAAAATACAAATCAATAATCTATGTAATCATTTTTTGATACAAAATATGCCAACTTGGACATGCCATAAGTAAAACAGTTGAGAAGTTTATAGGTGGTAGGCCTCACTTTAGTTAATTGCTTCAAACAAAATTCACAAAACAGTATACAAGAAAATAAATTATCCGAGTTTTCGACGTGCAAATTAATTCTTGGCAACACTATAAATAATTTCAAAAAGCCTTCATACGCAAATGTCAGGACAGCAACACTGAAAACCTCACGTGTAACGTTTAAGTGTACTGAATATTTTGTTACCTAACCATAACCTTCGACAATGTACAATGTATGAACCACGGTCGTGTTCCTCTATGGCCATGGTAGGAACAGTATTTAGTATAAACAATAAATTTATTTACAGTAGTTTAATGATAAGTTGTAGCATAGGCCTATTAATTTTAACACCTCTTGTTTTCTTGAAAATAAAGTGATACGGTACTTCAACGATGTTACTAAATTTTATAAATCTGTATATTTTTAACAGTTCAAAGTATGTATTTGCTTTAGAATGGGTGCCCACAGTATCCTGGAAAAGTTTTTGGTCAACACAGAATATAATTAAAGCACCAGTACAAAACAAAAGGTCCTATATTTACTGGAGTACAAGTTGTCTACACATGGGTAAACATTTTTCGCATGAAGTACAGTAGAATAGTATTTACAAACAGTATTAATGAGTACGTTACATTATTTCACATACGTCATATACGTATTATAATGCACAGCAATAATTTGCACTTTAGGCTTATTTGTTATAAATAGGCAAAGTATACCTCAGGTACAATACGTAACAGCTTTTATTTACATTTAATAAGTACGCCTACACTGATTTGATTTCAAAAGGAAATTCATTTAAGAATAAAATATGCTTAGAATTGTTTATTTGAAATATTAAAATAGCTGTTAATATTACGGTATCACATGTTTGGTATTTAAAAAGTGTCTTAATAAAACAAATTGTGTTAACAGCTAGAAGTGGAATATTTTAGAAAATTCAACTTGCATTAGTTTGGTTTGAAACTGATACAGTATTCTGATAGCAATTTTGGCCAAAGTCAGCATGGGGCAAGGACTAGGCACAAATTATGGTGTTCACTAAAAACTAATTATTTTAATAAATATTTACACAGTATTTTAACCAGTATTTATATTAAAACTGCATTATGATTAGAATATGCCTAAATGCTAAAAGTTCACTACACCTGTACAGGTTATATTATAAAAAATTTACATGTTAATAGTTTTCCTAATGTACATTTATGTATGTGCGTAAGTAGGTAACGTTCGTAATAGTGTATCAATGTTTTATCATTTGAAAATGATCCTTGTATTAACTACTTATTCCTTGTTAGTAAAAATATGATTCCATTTAAATATTTTTTATGCTGCGTTGTGAATACAGTGGTAGCCATACAATACTGTTGAATGTACATTAAATGTAATATTGTTTAAAGATTACTGATTAGTTATTTGGGTCTACATGTAAGACAAGTATAACATAAGAATAAACTTAAGAAACGATGCTACGCACGTACGCATGTAACAACTGTTGAGGAGCTTGCACTTAAAGCATATTGTTAAAGTGTCCGAGAAGTGAAATCATATTTCAATATATCTTTTTCCTACATCTGTACTAAGAATGGGTAACTTAAGGACAGTCCTCGTGTATTAATTAATTTGTAAAATATGTATTTTCAAACACAGTTCGAAAACACATGAAACGTTAAACAATAGGCTAAAACTTTTGTAACAATTCACATGAATTTTACTTATCACTTTTATACTGAAATTTTCGGCAAAGTCGTTCAGAACTGTCGTCGTGATGTAAAAGTAAACATATCTGGGACTGCATCCTTTTTAAGAAATTTAAAACCACTGGGAACTGTTCGGTAATCATTTTCAACGAAGTGATTGAGCACGTGTGCATTGCCGGTGTTATGGGAGATGACAGGTCGTCCCGCCTAACCTTAGTTTTCCATTAATTAAAATGTGTATGATGGCGTGGAAATGTGTGAAATATTATTCCTTCTGTAAAACAAGAACTTTTGCATACTTAACCATTTTGCTTTACCAGCTATAAACACAAACCCAAACCACTGTTTCCCCAACAGCATAGTGAAAGTCGTGGCTGGCACGTTTCTGTTTCCCACAGTTCATCCCTTCCACTGTTTTGTTACGTGATGTGGTGACGTCGCGGGCGAGTACCTCAAGTTGTCCACTGTTATGAAGATATTAGTCTATAGCGTACTGCATTTGTTAATACTGACCTTAAACTAGAAGTAATGCTAGGAGCAGTTGGTGGCTTGCATTCCTCAATGCTGACATCCTCTATGGACTCACACTCCGTCAACACTCCTGGCAGGCTGCCACTCGTCTCCGAGCCTCCACTCATGTGGCGTGACAATGTGACCACCTTGTCCCCTACTGTCTTCACACCTTCGTACACAAACGTTGCCATACTGGAGACATTTTGCTTCAGCATACGGGTGGGACGTGCCAGGGATACTTCTGCACACTCAACAAACAGGTCCTCTGTCCCACTGTAGTTTGACACCCACGATAGTTGGCGAGTTAGGAACTGACGCGCTGCATCTGTGTTTATGAAGAACTCGTTCTTCCGCTCTTCTTTTGCATCTGCCTCAGTATCTGATATTGTTGGTGACCCTCCACTTGTTTCAACATGATCCGTTACTGACTTCCTCTCCGACTGCTGCTTGTCGTCACCCTCTACTGGCACTTCCTTGTGTACTTCAGATACATCACCGTTGGATAAATGAGGCCGGTGTAATTTCTGCTGAGCTACTCTGTCTTCTGTTGAAAAAGATGTTGAATCATCTGTACTTTTCTTCTCATCTGCACTATTATCCCTACTGGGTGTCGAAGAAGAGTACTGTTCTTCATCCAGGTGCTGGACGGGCAATCCGAGAGGACAAGTCTCTGATACTGACTGAGCAGATGTGGGAGAAGACGCGCTTTCGCAGACACACTGGGGGCATCCTGGCAGAAATACGTCATTTCCTTCTTCGTTATCTACATCAGTTTCATCTTTTTCCAAAGGATACGGTTCTGGCTTACACACAAGTACCAAGTAAAAATCTGACCCGCAACACGCAGATAAAACACACCGGTTTTCGAAAAACATCACCTTTCTAGGGACATCACTTTGAATGCTCAGCTGAGGATGGTAACCAGATGCCCAGAGCTGACCATTGTCTGTAACGTACAAGCAGCCGTTATCCCCTGCCACGACTTGTTTGACCTTGACGTCGTGTCCAGGGGTCGTGTAACCATGCACACAACACTTGGCATCTTCCTTTATAGCTACCTCCTCCTCACTTACCAACGTATCTCGTGTCCGAAACAACTTTCCCGCACAATTCACAAAATACAGTGTGTCTCTGTTACATGATATGTCTACAGCTGATATGTCGGTTGGTTGAAGAATAACTGATTGGCTGTTTGCATCATACTTCCCACGAAACAAAATATGTGAGTCTGTAAGCACGAAAATATGTTCACTGATGCAACATAACTTTTGCACACCCGTGCAAGAACCAGATGATCCATTTTTCACCACAATTTTATCAAGATTGTGCCATAAATAAAAACTGTTCATTGCAAAACCTGTAACAAAGGAAACCAATAACATAATCATTTAACATTTGTGAATGTCTCGTGAACAACACAAAGCAGAATTAACAATGCCATTACCTTTAAACTACAAGGGTCTAATATACAAATACCCTGTGTACTGCTTATTATATACATTAGCAGTTTTTTAGCATAATGCAAAACCTCCTGTCTAATAGCATAAAGTTCGAGATTAAGTTTGTGCAATACTTTACATTATTTAAACAGTGATATTAACAAATTGAGTTTTATTTGCAAAAATAAGGTTAGAAAAGGTGATAGCACTATAGAATCTATAGACCTTATTTAGCACTGAAGGAAAAATTGTTACGCCACTATCATACTAAAGAGAATCATTAAGGATAGATATTTTATGATTTAAGAGTCAAAATGAATTGGTGAGGTCGATATTCATAAAGACACTTGTAACAAGCCAGCAAACTATTTGCCTATAAGAGATGGATAAGAGTTCACGCTCTCGTAAACAACTCTCAGGATACTTTGCACACTCATGTAAATTTTTGCTTATCTTGCTGATAAGCAGCGTTTGCAAGTCTGGCTATACATGAAAATATTTCACCAGGAGTGCTTATCAATGTAAAAACTTTAACACAACCCACCAAGCATCAGATACATTTAAAAGTAACGTATTTTCAAAAGCCAAGAACAAGGTTACAATTTGACTACTGGTCATATTGTCTGCCTGTAAGAATAGTGGGAGCGGTCTACCGCAATTTTCATCATCATTATTTTATTTTGTATTTGTACTACATATTTTTTTTTCTTATTTTAGACACAAAATGTGACTAAATTTGGCTCTTATGAAATTTTTTTATCTCTCATAGTTTTCGCGAAATGGCTTGTTAAAGTCATATTTTGCATGTTTCAGTTTTAACGACCACACTAAAACCGACTGATATACCAAACTGAAAAAAATCACAGTGGATAAAGGCATTGCAGGCTACAATGGCATGCTCATGAAATTAAAGAATAAATATTATTTGAATTTAAAAAAAATGCTGAAACTAAAAAGAAAAATTTTAAAAATTCAATAATTTTTTTAAAAATACAAATAATTTTTGTTCTTTAATTTTATGAGCATGCCATTGTAGCCTGCAATGTCTTTATCTACTGTGATTTTTTTTCAGTTTGGTATATCAGTCGGTTTTAGTGTGGTCGTTAAAATGGAAACATTCAAAATATGACTTTGACAAGCAATTACGCGAAAACTATAAGAGACAAAAAAATTTCATGAGAGTAAAATTTAGTCACATATTGTGTCTAAAATAAGAAAAAAAAATGTGGTACAAATAAAAAATAAAATAATGATGATGAAAATTGCAGTAGACCACGCCCTTAAAGAGTTGCAAGTCAGATAGGATAGGTCTGGACCTCTCGCAGCTTTGAGAGAGCGTACAACACAGAAGCAACATGGCAATTGTTTTAGAATATTGTTTCCTGCCAAAGTGTAGAACAAGATGCACATCTTCCTCGCAAATATGACTTGTAAATATCATCATGAGAGATGTTAAATAAGATTACATTGTTAAAGAATTAATGTCGTAAATGACATAACAGGCGATGTCAAACAAGGACTGCATAAAATTATGCAAACATAAATTACATATTGAATAAATTGTAGATTACCCGAGTAAAAAATGATATTATACAGATACCAAAATGTTATCTCTATACAACACATTAACTCCAGTAGACTAACTGAACACCAAACAAAGAATACCTGTGAATGAGGAGTTGTGTCACAGCTCATTGTTATTGCACTAACGAATTTAAAAGCAGCAGAAATAAAAAAAACTACTTTAATGAATAAATATTGTAAGGTAAGTGGGCTTTACACCTCACTGACAGCAAGGTAACGTGTTACACAACTTGATTCAATGACACGAACTAGAAAAGAAAGTGGCCATGGCATTTGTTAAGGAACCATTCCATCATTCAACTGAAGCAATTTCGGGAAATCATGGAAAACATCAAATCAGAATGGTTGAAGCCAGACATTGAACCAGAGTCGTCCAGAAAGTGCATTTAACATGTTACCACTGCACCACCTCACTCGGTTTTACCAAACAAATGTATTGTAGGTTTGTACAAATAAAATTTATAACATGCAAAGAAAATACTGACACACCTCTGTAGTGCTGTTACAATTATTAAAAAAAAATTAATTAGGCTATGACAAGAGTTATTGTCAACTTCTTTGCTGCTCCTAGCTTTTCAACACGAGGGGGCTGGCTCGGAGATCACACCATAACCAGAGAACAATAAAGTACATAACTTCACTGGAGCAACGGTGGCCATAGGTGCACCTACAGAATGAGCCATGACCCTAACTTTAATGCAGCCATAAAACTGACAATTTCACAAACACACTTGCTTTCGTCCAATTATAAATAAGTGCAACCACTCTTCAAAAAATGAATACTTTGATTACATATATATCCATGGTGTGTATGCACACATGTGCACATATATTACACATAAGGGGTACATTAATTACCATTGTCCCTTTCATAAAAACTTCTAGGCATGCCACTAGTGATAGTGCCTGTGTATTATGGCTTTGGCGTCACTGCAACTTTTATTACAGATGAGACGACCAGTAAGAGTTTATTTTACTCAAGTGCCACAAATTAGACAGCTAATACATGAAAGAGAATAATGGACAAGTCTAAACTGATAGTATTGGTGAGTGCGTAGCAACATTTTCAGTGGATGGCTAGACAGCGCTATCTGCTATAAATTATCAGAATTATTAAAATTTAAAACAGTACATCTTACAAAATCTGAATTTAGAAGTTAATTTGTCGTCGTACCAGGCCACAGGCCAGGTGGAGTTGCACCTGGTCGCGGCAGGTGTTCGCAGAGTGTGTCAGTGTGGCAGGTGTGCGCTGGTTGGTAATGGCAGATGTGCGATACTTGAGTGTGTGTGGTGGATCAGTGATGGCGGCAGGGCATGTGTGAACTTGACACCGATGTGTGACACCTGCCATCCCGGCCATCTGCCAGTGCAGGACACCTGGCTTCGCCGCCCCCTCCCTCTACCAGCTCATGAAGAAGGCAGTCTTGAAGCAGCGGCCGCGACGGACAGAACGAGAGAGACGTGGTGCGCTTCGGGACTCTGATTCATCCACCGAGAAACGTAACGTGCGGGTGCAACTATCCGGCCCAGTGTTTTACTTTGTTTTGCCATTTGGAACTGGCTCGCTTAAGGCCCTGGGGTATGGGGGTAAGAACCGCAACATAAGTGTCCATGTAAGGTGTAGTTTTCTCCAGGTCCTCCCTGTTTTTCCCAATACACAGCTGTTTCGACTCGCCAGATGAGAGAGGGGCACGCCGGCACGAACAGACCACGACCCCATCCAGCCTCGTGTTCCCGGCTACACGCTTAACCGGGTGGCGCCCAGAGAATTCCGACGCAGCTCTGTTCCTACCTCACTCTCACCGAACACTGCATCAAATTCATTTTGATAAACGGGCAGATAAAGTTTAGGAAGGGTTTGGTAAATTCTTGAGGGAGAGTTACAGCTTGCCAACGGGCAGTTTCCAGTAATAAGTGAAGTTATTATTATAACTCCGAGTTGTCTGTGGAACTATCACACTGATAGGGGCCAGTGCACACGCCTGCTATTAACAGGCAATACGCAAGAACTAAATCTGCAGGAAAGTGGATATTTCAAGACACCTGCAGGCGTACTTGGTTAGTGTATTACAAACTATTACTGAGGTCTGTTTATACACCAGTAGATAAATGCCACCATACAAGCCAATACATTTTGTTCTCATTAAACAACAGAAGCTGGCAGACACACCTGATAGGTGCCCATAGTGCATGATAGTAAATGTCTACCATATTTATAAACTACACATTAGTTAACATAATTTTATTTACAGATACCTCACACATTTCAATATGGCATCATTATTTGTTGAAATGAAAATATTCAATTTGTATGGTATGTATTTACTTTTAACCTACCAATTTCATAATGTGAAGGTGACAAATGTAAAGGGAAAAAAATTAGGTGTTTACAGATTTGTAATTCTTCATACAATACATTTATTTTTTAAAGAAGAAAATATAATCTGTACTCAAACATTAAAAAAACACACAATTTAAAAAAAAGAGTTTAGGACACATATCCTTAAAAATCACTGAATTACAAAGTCAGATGCACTAACCAGTTCACCCCACTACTGATCTGAAATTAATTACAAATAGGTATAGCTACAGGCCCTACATTAAAGCATAACATCACTGATTTTATGAAATCTCCTGTGTGTTAAAATCAAATTTTTTCGGGTGAGAGAAAATAAAAACATATAGACACTAACAGTGTTATGGTATTTGTAAGTAACTACAGTAAAATGTCACAAAAGCATAATTTATATCCCTTTGTGTAAACTGTAGCACAAGCACAGAGAAAATAACTTTAACATACTATTTATCATTTGGCACATACGAGGTTTCATAAAATCAACAACAAAAAACTGTATTTGTTTGAATTATTTTTGCTATATTGATAAGGTTTTAACTTTTAAAAATATTTTCAAACTGTATTTCAAATATATAAGCATCACTTTATTGATAATGTCTTATTTTAAAGCAGTTTAAACAATTTTCAACCTCATGTACACAATTTTACGTTATTATGGCAACATAGTTTTGTGTCACTGTTCTGTTGCAAGCAGTTGTCACGTTGAGTTCTCGACTCTCAGACTAAACAATGCTGGTCAGCTAGCAAAGCCTGTACCAAACCTGGTATGAAAACCAACAAGCTAGGTAACAAATGTCATGGCTGATATAGCATCTGATATGGCAGACCTTGTACAGGCTAGTGTGGAATCTGATAGTTTGTGATATGGCTTTAACACGACCTTTGTCACCACAAGACATGTTTATTGTTTGTGTCCAGCAGCACACTAATGCCACTTTCCTGTTGGATCTAATACAGCTTCGCTGCTGCCTACCATCAAGGGGTGAAAAATCTATTGAGGGACTGATACAAGTAAAAGATTCATTGCTCCCACGGAATACAAAAATAATGAGCAAAATATTGGGACCTCCTACTGGTTGCAGGATTATGTCCCTCGGAAAACTAAATATCACACTATAGGTATGTGCTCGTAAGGTGCAAGTTATGTAAATTCGCAGCTACACGATTTCTAGTCTAAGATGTCCCGACATGATAAAGCACGAGATGGGGTGGTGGATGATAACAAAAAAGCTAGTGTAATACATGTGTGGCTACAGTATTGTTTCTGTAGACGTTAGTTCACCGGTAAAATGTTATCGCATCATAAGAATAAATCCTCAAACAAGACAGTAAAAAGCATGAGGACTTGCTTAGGAAAGCCGGAAAAACATCGGAAAGTTACAATAGCTATTTTCTTTAAAATAAGAAATTACGTGTACAGTTCCAACTAACAAGTCAATTAACAAAAATGTTGTTGGTTATATAATCATGTACAACCACAGCAAATACTGTCTTGCAAAAATGAGCCCTACATGGTGAAAACCTGTTTCAACAAAACTGCCAAACAGATTTTTGATTGCTGCTCTAGATTAGAGTTAAAAAATTTAGAAATTGTATAAACAAGAGAACTGGGCCTTAAATTTAGCACTAGGTATTTTAAGCAATCGAAGAAGCGCGTAAATCTCTTCACACACATTAGATCACAGGCCAGGCCGCAAGTGCATACGCAGGCATGGCAAACAACTTTATTAAACTCCAAACAGACATAATTGAAGAAGGTGAATATGTAACTCAGCAAACATTTTATGTCACTGAAAGTGCTTTATAGAAGCAGATGCCAGAACAGACATTCATTTCAAAGGAAAAAATCTCTGCCTTAATAAAAGGTAGCAAAAGTTCCTATAGGTCATTCAGAATAAAGTGAGCACTAAAGATTGAACCTTTGAAAAAAATCACTAGCCATTACTGCATATTAGTCAACATTAACTGTAGTTACATTATTGTTTGTATTGTTGGTAGCGAATAATTGCATGTAGTTCCACGTATTTTCTTATTTGAATACAGCGTTAGTGAAAGAACATCAAATGCAATCGACCTCTCTGTTTTAAAATATTTATTTATGATCTTATTGACATACCTACTGATTCTGTAGTTTGACTTGATTAGCGTCACAACAAAATGATGCAACCGCCCGCTGAATTCAAAACTGTCGTTGACACATTGCCGCTAACGCTTGCGCTGCAGACGTAGTTCAAAATTCCACCGACAAGTGGGACCAGAGCTAGGATTTTGCCGCTTCGGCTTCGCTTGCTGTGTTTGTCCGTTGTGTAATAAATATGGGTTTCTGATGAACACATTCAAAAGTATTAGAAGTAACTGTTTATGAATATCATTGCTAAATTACGTTAAGTCATTACTAATCTGTAATCTGTCATGTTTTATGATTGTCAGCCTGAGCATAAGGGATTAAAAATAGAATTTTTTTTCTGTTTCACACATTAAGAAAGTACACTACCGGTATTTATTGTTTTTGTAATTGAGTCGTCGTCGATTTTGGCAGTATGCTGAACGAAACTTGAATTTTTTAACTGCGTGTGCCGTGTGTGTTTATAGCGGTGGTTTTGAATTACAAATTAACATACTACGCATACATTTACGAGACAAGTAACGGCAATAATATGTGTTGTAACCAATTAGAGTCGATGCAGAGAAAACAGTGTTATAAAACGTTAACTAAGATTACTATTGAGTAGGATAGCATACATACAGTGCCCATTCATTTAATGAGTAGATATTATAGATAACATTTATCGCAACAGTGCAATGTAAATGTAAACATTGTACAAGCCTATGTAAATAAAAGCACATGACAATGTTTATGCTTACATGCAGCGGAATGATATAAACTGGTTGAAAATAGAAATTAACCAGGTATTTGAGTGCACACTTTATCCCGAATCACCTATACCATTGTTATGGTTGGTTCTCATACGTCCAAATACTTCATACTTAATCCACTTGCAGTCTATTATACCCAGAACTCACAAGGTGTTTATGAAAGTTGAACGAAGTAAGCTGCCTGTAATCTGGAAATCTAACACCAAGGCCTGAGCTACACTTGCACTGTTTGGAGATTGGTTTAGTAATAGTTTGTTCTTTAGGTACATGGATTATTGTGCAAATAACAAAATACCATTTAAAGTGCTGCTTCTCTTCGATTACGCAGAACCATGCAATATTCATCTTGATGCATGAGTGTTGATTGGTGAACATAATAAACAAGCATTTCAATTTTTCACTTACAAAACGATACACTCTGTTCAAATTGCAACTTGATCATGGTAACTTAACTTAATTTATGCTGGTACAGCCGATGTGTCTAATAAGCAGCACTGGTAACATCATCCACAAAAATTATAAATAAACAGACTTAAGTGCATGTGACTGCGCCCTTGCCAGGCATCCACAGGCATGGTGCATGTGTGTTAGTGTGAGTTCCGTGGCCACAAGCCACGCACAGTGTTATCAAGTCTCCACCGCAGTGTTATCAAGTCTCTGCCGGGCCAGCTTGGCTAATGTGCGGATAATCACTATGTTGCCATGCACATCTCGCACCTCGTGTTTCGCAGATAATAATTTTGAAATGAACTGCTCCCTCGTGTTACAGTGGTGTTACAGTATTCTTATCATTGTAGGTACATTTTATATTGCCTTAGGTTTTGTAAACATACTCGTTGCTTCAAAAATTACATTAAAAAATATTTATGTTCTTTTGAACTTCCATTCAAGAACAGTACATATAATTCACGTACAGAAAAATCAAGTTATGTAATGGACTGAATAATGTAACCCTTACGTAACTTGGGGCCTTACTGTCCTCTTAACGACCTGTAAAAAACAATCAGAATGTGACTCACTACAAAGTTTTTAAAACAGTGACAAGTAAATTTGAGAAAATACTTCTGTAAGTGGTTATGTTGGCCACAGCATTACCGGAAGTGAACTGTAAGCCAGCACTGCAATCGTGTGTAACGCTGGAATAAAGAGTACTAACCAAACATGGTGGCAGTGTTATTAATCTGTGCAGTCACTGAATGATTTTACATATTTCGAAAAATGAAAAGCTGATACTGTTATGGCAGATTAAACATCATCATGGTATCACATGAAGGAATTCTGCCATATGGGAGTAGCTAACCTAAAACCACCAGTACTCTGGAAACCATGCAAACAGCACTTTGTACGATACACGTCAGTTTCCGGGTAGGCAGAGAAGTCAGACAACCCCAAGATTGACATGTGTAAGTTTATATTTCCTGAAAGAAAAGGCAGAACTGTGAACTCACTTCACTCTTCAGCCTACCAGCTACGAAAATGTGCTACAAGCTTATGAAAACCATTTCTATCCTCACCGAAACATAATATTTGAGAGATTTAAGTTTGATTCTTTACTTCTAGGCAAGGATGAACTTGTAACGAGTTCATAACCACTATTCATACATTAGCAGATAACTGTGATATCTAATGGTGAAGTGAAGGAGGAACTAATTAGAGATCGCAGAATACTAAAAATAAAAGATAAAATACGAAGTTAGGAACTTCAGCTGAAACTGACATTATCTCTGGAAGATGCAGTGTTGACAGTGAAAGAGGCAGAGATACAGTTTCAACAATTACTGGTGTTGATACAGGAGCATACTGGCGGTGGTCTACAGTACAGCATAGTGCAAGGAAAGCCAAGCAGCAGGGTCGAGAATAATTTGTATGGGAAAAAAGTACCCTTTCCTTTTGGACAATTTAGCTGACTGCAGTGCAGTGTGGAAGCTGTGGGTGGGACAGCAACGTGATCAGTCTCGCTGTCCGGCCATGAGTTGTGTTCTGTCTGTGGAAAAATGGGTCACTGGGCTGTTCTGTGTACGGCATCTGAACCTCTAGCACTTTGCAACGTCGGGAACTGTAAGATAAGCAAATCAATAATTGCCTACTTGAAGATCAGGAAACAAGTGAGCTTATATGAAGCTTAAAATGTGATCTCACTCTGAGGACATTTACAGTGGAAGATTTAAACTTCAACACTTTGGTTGCAGATACAAACTATTGAGCTAAAAGGCAAATATTTTTACTCTCACTCACTCCCACACTCACACTTTATCACACACACTCCCACTCACTCACACTCTCTCCCACACTCATGGCCGTATCTATAAACGGTTTTCGAATGACAACCAACTGCTATCCACATAGAGAAAGCATTGGTGAGCAGTTGGTAGTCATTTGAAAGAGGTCTATAGATACGGCCCTCCCTCACTCACTCACAAACACACTCTCACTCTCTCTGTCATAAACAATCTTAAAAACAATGACAGGCTAGTTAGTGTCCGTTCATCTGGAAATTGTAACATTTAATGAGGGAACAATACAATATAAGTAAAATGTGGCTGGCAATGTAAATATAATCCCACACTCTTAATCTCTCGTAAATGTGAAAAGTGAATTTTCCAGCTCTGCTCATAACACTCTGGGTTTAGTTCCCCAGGAAATGACCATCTGTCTCTAAGATAATGTGTGCTCTAGTGTTCAATCTAAACCGAGATTGGTGACAATACCTCTGCTAGGTAAACTTATGAAAGAATTGAAGCATTTTGGGAAACTTATTATTGTGCCTATAACAGAACAGGTTTAACGAACCATTGTGCGTAAAGGAGATATTGTAGGCCTATGTGGTGATTATTATGAGCTTAATACATGTGTAGAGACACCCCACTTCCCAATTCACAGCATGTAAACCTTACCTTAAGTTAAAGCCAGGAGCTAAGTACTCCTCAAAGCTTATACAAACTCTGGGTTTTATCAAATCACGTTAGATAGGCAAGTCAGTGACTAACAACACTCATAACTCCATACGGATGCTAGTTACTGGCCATGAATAAAAAAATAGTGTTGCTTAGAAATTAAATTGTTTGGTATTATTTAGAAAAAAAATATTAATTTGAAAGTAAAACCTAATAACTGGAATACAGTAGGGTCTTACTGTCATACTCTATATAAAGTCATTAAAAAGTACAAAATACATTTGTACATTTATTTTTGTAATTATTGCAAGAAACAACCTCCTTTT
Organism: Medauroidea extradentata; assembly: GCA_003012365.1. Lineage (NCBI taxonomy): Eukaryota > Metazoa > Arthropoda > Insecta > Phasmatodea > Phasmatidae > Medauroidea > Medauroidea extradentata. The sequence continues at coordinate 30,543 of PNEQ01113242.1, forward strand.
TGTATTAAACAAGGACAACTTATAAGTTTTTGTTCGTGTTTCATTGAAAAGTTTGGCACGTGCTAACAATTATTTGGCAGCAACACGTTTCCTCACCGCTCCAATATGATGCGGTAGAAACTCATTTCTGGCTGCCAAGATTAGCTAGGTTCAAAGGTAAATCGTAACTATAGCATATAGCACTAAATTCTGGTTAATCATGTAATAGGTGATTGAATAGCCAGACTATTTAAGGATCTAGAATCTGTAGAGTGATATATAAATAAATTAATAAATTATAATAGTTATGCTACAAAGACAATATATACCTCAAAGGCAAGCTGCTACAATAATGGAACGAGGCACTGGTGGTAGCATTATTCAAGCAGGGGGTGAGATAGGACACATCCCAGCAGATATAGGCCGGTGAGTGTCACATCGAACACCGGGAAGGTGATGTAAAGTCAGTCAAGGCAGCTGATGAGGGAAAACAAGTGGATGACTGTTTTATTGACATTGAAAAGGCACTCGACAAGGAACCCAACAAGAAACTTATTTAATGAGTTGTTAGAAGACAAGGGGTTATTATATTAACTGGAGAACTCCTAAAGAAAAGAATCAGAGAGAAAATGAGAAAAACTATATCCATCCAATGAGGACAAAGTTTCCTCTGGGAAGCCACAGGAATTGTGTTAGGTCCTGTATTGTTTACTACTGACAATTACTGAAGTAGGGTTGGAGGTTCACAGCAGAAGGTGGTTTGCTAATGACGGCTCTATTTGACTGCACGAAGATACTGGACCAACAAGGCTGTGGACATTAAGAACCAAATAAAGATAAATGTAAGGGAAACTACAGCTGTATAGTTTACGAAAGAAACATTAAAAAGCAGGGAAGTCTATATATTAGATGGATAGGGCAGCAAATAGGTGAAGAATCAGAGTTTAAGTACCTTGAGGTGATGCTACATGAAAACCTTGGCTCCTCACACTGAGGTGGAGGAAAAGGAACTAGAGAAAGTTCAAGGAAGGGCCGCCAAATGGGTAAAAAGTGGAAAAGACAGGGGCAGGTTCCGGTGGATGAAGGTAATTTTCGGCCATCAGCAATGTGGGACAAATGACAGAACACTAAAGCTGGTTTTACACAACACAGTGTAACAAAATTTCTACGCAATCTGCTGATCTTGCATTGGAGCTCAGACACACAAATCTTGGAACCTCAAATGCAATGCATACAGCAGCACAATTTCTGCAAATAGAACATGCTCTATATTTTGATGCAAGTTGCTTGGGAAAAGCAGTGTGATTGGCCATTCTTTGGAGTAAATTTACGTGCGTAGTTGTGAAAATAAACAAAAACAACAAATACCATACAAACATGAAATGGACACTTAAGTGCCTTGTGTGGCTATTGGGCGAATACAAAAAATTCCCAGTAATCACCCAATTATAACAACAAAATTTTCGCGAGAACGCATTAACATCTGTGGCCGCGTCTGTTGAAGTTCATTAAAACACTAACACTGAGATAAAGAAAACTAGTTCCTACATGGTTCACAATATTATTTTCATGTAGCCTACATCAGATAACATTTTCATCATTGCAAATTCACATTATACCTTGTGCCTTTGTACTAAACTATGGTGGGAAGAAAACAGATTGCACGTATATTTTGTGCAGAAATTGCGCTGTGTAAAAGAGACCATTAAATTTCATTAAATTATTGTGCAAGCAGCTGCGCAAGAAATAAATTGTGCCGGGTCGAAAAACTGGTAAGAATACACAGGATAGTGATGAGTAAGAGGGGATGGTGTGCACAGGGTGAACATCTGTAAAAGGGTATGGTTATAGGTAGAAGAAACAAAACTAGAAAAATACAAGTCTGGCACCAGGCTGCAGTCGATGCTATTTAGGACAGTCAGGGAGTGGAATTTGTTGCAGGTGGTAATGGCATAATTGTGCTTTTTAAGGAGTTTCCACACAAAAAAATTTAATTACATAAGACCATTTTTAAATAAATTATGTCTTAAAAAGTATATAGTGTTATTAAAAAAAATGATAATAAAAAAATCTGACCTTACAAGGTGGGGGGGGGGGGGCGGGCCCAAAACCACCCCCCCCCCCCTAAATCCACCACTGAGACAGGCAATGGAAATAATAAGAGGGTTGATATAATTGCAACCGAGTAGTAAACAAATTGCAAGTCATTATTATTACTATTACTGTCAACAACATTTACAAATGTTCAAAGTATGTATTTAACAGTACATTGAACTACTCCAATAGTCTTAAAAAAAGACAAAACAATGATTTCAATTAAATCATTGGAACTGTCAAAATATACAAAAAAAGTTATTTCCAATTATAACGAATGGTTTACGTACTTACACATGAAACCACAAATAAGAAACAGTCTAACTTCACACTACTTTTCAATTTTGTATTTTATAAAGTAAAACTCTAATCCTTTCAATTCATTCTTGCTTATAGATATTTACTTTTTTGCTTGTATATTTCGTAGCACAATTGTCTGCTAGTTTACACCACAGACAGCCAAGTATATAATAATATATTTCCCAACAAGTATCTGAGCATGGTCTGTTCTTGAAATGGTCGTCAATACTTTATGAAAGAATTCCACTTTTATGACAGTTGTATTGGTTAACCTGTTTACGTTCTTTGCATTCCTCCGTGGAACAACATGGCATTTTGGAAGTGACATAACCTCAATCAACAAGCTCATGTAAAATAAAAATAAAATACTAGTATAATTTACGTTCTTCGATACATGTTGTATTCGTGTGCTAGATTTATATGCCGCAAGGTATCTTAGGCCAGAAAAAAGATTACATTTACAAAAATGATAGTTTCAGATCCTAACAATGTCAAGATTTACAACTTAAGCGCTGGGAAATCATTACCAGAGGTATGTTTTGCTATTATTTTATTTGTAGTTAGATTTAATACTTATAATTTAAGCAATATGAATAGCTAAGTTTTTTTAGTAACCTGTTTTATAAGTAATTCGTCAGTGACTGTGCCGGTGAAACAAACTTCATGTTAGTCCTTGGGGCCGCGATGGCTGAGTGGTCGGATCACTCGTCTGCCACCTCCGGGTTCGATTCACAGCGGGGTCGGTCCCTTGATTTTCGCCTGTGGAAATCGTGCCGTTCGGCGTGTTCTCTCGGAGATCTCCCCCCCCCCCTTCCCATTTACGGCGCTGCTCAGCACTCACCTCATGTCACCCCTCACCAGCGCTGAAGACCTAGATGTTGAGCGTTGACCAAAATCTCTCTTATTTATTCGTCCGTGTAGCAACCAAAACGTATTGGGACATGTGGGATGGGACAGTTAAGTGGAGCACATAATACACTACCGGTATTTATGTTTTCGGGGTTTGCAGGCTTTATAATTTTCAGAGGTATGCTAAATCTAATTGTTAATGGTAGTTGGTTTGCCGCCCAATGGCACGTTGAGGTCTCATTCCCTCGCTAATTCTCTAGACATTGGGAATTTTTTACTTCCAGATTACACATGAAATCACGTAAGTAATGATGAAATTAAGATGGTGTCAATGACGTCGTACTACCCTATGTTCCCTATTTAAGGGTGGCCACCCACCTGGATATATAGGGAATTTTTGGTTCCAATAAAAAATTTCAGGGAATTTTCATGCCTTGTTAATTTTGAGCTTCCACAAAGGTCATAGGAAGGAATTGAGTTTAAAAAACATATCATTTTTGTTTAAAAAATTACCGTCATTAGAGGTGATTATACTCCATTGTCAAGAACGTAGTTATATCTACAGAATTTTATTTTATCAAGTTCACTAGCAATAGTGTCAGAAAGGACTTGAAATATAGGTATACGTTTATTGGAATATGTGTTGAATAAAATGCCAAAACGTTGTTTTCATACTTGCAAAAATCAGCGAAATTTTTGGTTTTCTATCAGGGAAAAAGCAGGGAATTTTCTTTGATGCAGTGAGTGGCTACCCTGCTATTCCCCTTCTAATAGGCCCTACTTTCAGGAATCCATGAAAATGTGGGGTCTTTTTGGTGCAGTACCTATTGCACAAAGTAATAAAGAGTGGGTGAGATTTATTGCACTATTCATTACCAATACATACTGGGATTAAATAGTAAAACAAAGGAAGCCCATATGCTCTTTGTTACTTTGCTATATCAGTTTTAAATAATACTTTTTGCTGTGTACTTCACCTGGAAAGATATTTACGTTGACGTCACAAATTACTTGACAGTACACAAAACCACATTTGCTTTGACACTATCACAATAACACTTAAAAAAAAGACAACACACAATGTAATTTGACCTCAACTATTAACTATACATCACCATCCATTCTATTCTAATTCTCTCCAGAAGCATTATTCCAAAATTGGACGTTACAAATATTGATGTTCAAGTTAATACAATTAGAAAGCAACATTTAATTTTCTAAAACTCAATATGATAACGATTAAAACAAAGAAACACTTATAATGAACATTTCACTCATTTGCATAGCACTATTGTTCGCATAGCAATTCTACAATTTCCTTCATTGCTGATCACTGACTACCGAATGAACAAGTGCTCCCAACCAAACTATACCGTCATTCTACGTATCTAACGAAAAATTTAAGTTTTTCAACTGACCTAAACTTTCACATAGTTACTTTCCATACAACGTTTTAACCAACCATCATCCGAAAATACCGGATGTACCGTATAGTTTGTTTACACTCATAAAAGAGTGTTGTTTGTTTTCTTCATGTCATCCTTAAGTAGCAGTGCTGCCAACTCTAAGAACTTACTTTTCTCCAAAACTGTCCCGCTACCTTACCCAACATTACTCGTAACACGTATGACATCATGTATGTAAACATGATATTTGTTTTGTGATGAAATTATTTCCTGAGCAGTATCAGCACTTCTCACTGTTAAGCAGCTGCTTCCTCAATCACCTACCTCACCATCATTGACTCCAGATGCCACTCCGTACTCCTCCACACTCTGGATCACTCCTTTGTAACTTCCCCATATCCTTCCTCTTCCTTTACCACTTTAACATCCCAAAAAAAAAAAAAAAAAAAAAAAAAAGAAACTTCCACTCCTGTCCTTCAAAGCATACCAACCCATTTTTTTCATCATCAATGGACGACTTGAAAAGAGACGGAGCTTCAGTCTGGTATGGGATACTATTCATACCTCCATGGATACCGCAACCGAACATAACCTTCATTTAGGTGTTTTTGGCTTCACATATCCCACATGAGATGTATGTAAAGGAAATTGATTATTTGTTTGGGATTTGCCGCTTTTTCAGGTAAACGTTGATCTTGTGCATTGGCGTATCTTAACCATGAAATAGAAACTAATATTTTTTATCCTTGCGTGTAAGTCAATGAGTGTACAAAATTGTTTGTTTCTGCCATTACCAATTAACAATAAGCATGTTAGTAAACATTCTTTGTTTTCCACAGTACTCTGCCCCTGCGGCGTGACATCAGAGGGCGTGTACCTCAAGTCGTCCATTATGGCTTAAGTAGTTCTCTTCATCTTCACCATCCTGCCCTTGTCTTCTCCACTTTACCCTTCACCCATTTTGCTGCACTTTTGTGCACCTTCTCCAGTTCTTGCACGTCCCTTTCTATGTAGGGGTCTCATGCTGGTAAGCCAACATCAGTGGCACCACTGTTGTGTATGCTACCTCACTGCTGGCTCCTTTGAGGATCCTGCCGAGTAATCCAAGTGCCCTCCTTCTCTTAGAGACTGCCCTCTCTACTTGTTCCATCCGCCCAAGGTCTTCCAGCATCTCAACCCCCAAGTACTTATATTATTGTGTCTCCCCTGTCACCTGCCGTCCATATCAGTTCATTGAAACCCTAAGAGATTTTAATTAAAGACATAATTATTGTGAATTCATTTAAATTTTACCTAAATGCAGTAACAAATGTTGACAGTTGAAACATTTAATTGTTTGAAAGCTACCAGAATTCTGCCATTATTTTTTAACACTCGTATTGTTTTGAAGTCTTTTTGTTTATTATTTGAGAACTACTTCTACGAACATCAAGTTTTCACGGAATTTGATGCTGTTTTGAAAAATTAAGTCAACCTAATGTTGTGTTTGTAATGTTATAATAGCCCACTACCGTACTCAGTCAGTATCACATTAGCCGTTGAAAATATCTATTTGGAAAATTCACACAAACATTTCTGAGCTTGTCTTTTATTGTTTGAAACAAATGGTACAGTGTTCCACTTTCCCTTAATGTTGTGTTTTGCAAGTTTCCTTGACATTAAGGGGAGTGACCAGCTGAGTGTATGCACATTATAGAGCATTTCACACTTAGATTGCTGTACAGGGTTATGTGGACATTGGCTTTCTTTTTCCAATGCACAATAAGTAAGGTAGTACTGTCCTTGTTTCGGCGCGCCTTGTTGCCAAAAATTTTTACATTGTTACTTTGATCTTAAGATTTTTGTATAATGTACAGCATCAAAACACACATTCGGAGATACATTTGATTTATCATTGACACCATTCTAAGGGGTTAAAAAAATTAAAAGGCAATGATTTTGAACTTAGTAGGCCCTACTGTTTTTATACATTTGTAAATGTATCGCATTGTTACTTACATATATCAAAAGCAAAATTGTATAGAGATTTTTATGGTGTGTGATTTCATATATAATGGATGCCAACGAAAAAATCTGAATGTTAAATTTTTTTTTTGTTATTGATGTTAGATGGAAGATGAAAGCAAGGAAGTTGCTCATAATGAGCTAAATCTATTTTTAAAAGCAACCCCACTGCAATAGCAATTATTTTGTTTAAGTCTGTGAAATGTCTGGCGTCCTGTGTCATGTGCTCAACATGCGCTCGCCCTACAACTAGACAACTGAGTGTTGCTGGAAGTGTTGTCTGAAGAGACTAAACGTTCTGTTATGTTTACTGACTGTGAGGTTTTGTCCGGAAAGGTTTAATAAATAAGGTACAGATTTCCTTTATTCAGCAGTTTTCTTCATCCAGTGTCCTAAACTGGTTCAGGAGTGAAATTAAAGTGTCTTGCTGCCAAACGATTCATTGTTTATAGTCACTGATTTCAAAATAAAATTTTCATGTGTCTTATTTTTTCTTAACAATCATTATTAGAAGGTTATGGCAAGAGAACTTAGATATTTTTGAACAGATGGTATAATTTTTAACAGAAAAATATTATCTTTCGAATACAAAGCACTGCAACAAAATATCTTGAACCAGTCCAGAGATTGAGCATTTCAAAATTTTGTAGAAAAGTGAGTAAAGGTACCCAAAGTGCCATTTTTGGCAGCCTGTATCTTGGGCTGGGAAGTTTTATTTAACAAACATAAAAAATATGTGTTTCTACTTTGTCCTGAATAATGTAGTCTATGTTAAATTCAATAATACATATCTGATAATATGAAGGCAATCTCTCCCTGAACTGACATACACAGCACCAAAAATGTATTATAAAAACATAAACGTATGCTATCTAACTAACAAAATATTCCAAATGCAGTCTGTATATGCACATTTCTTGTAATAACAGCATTTATGACGTTTCATATTCTTATTGGACAACATGAAGAACATTGCGTAGATACTTGAAAATAACATTAAGCGAGGTTCCACCACAATCCCACATGAAATTCAGTAGAACATGATCATGGGCATAATTTGAGCATTTTTGTTAGGGTGGCAAGGATTACCAGGTATAAAATATTTGAAGAAAAAAAGGGGAGGGGAACAGTTTCCATCAAAATTATGTATACACTTTAGTATTAATTATTTTATATAATTAGCTAAATTAAAAAACAGTGTAATTTAAAATGCACAAGTAAAATTGTATCATAAAGCTAAGTGAGAGAATGTTATGTTCTCTATTAACAAAATTTTGGGGTGGCAATAGCCACCCCTTGCTTATGAACATGATCAAAAGAATCTTGTGTTCGTGGGATAAGAAAGGTAATATTTTTTACATGAAACTGCTTAGTAAATTTTAATATTTATGAATAAAATATTTATTATTCCTGCATTACATATGTAAGATGTGATTTTTTTTCTCATTTGGACTTGGTACCATTGTGACAACAAAAAATAGTGTGTAGAATTTATTATAATTTTTGACGCTTTGCTTGCCCTGTACAGCACTCACTAATTATTAATGAATAACATGTTTTTCGTTGTTTAATTGCTGTGTTGTACCAGTTATTTTTCTTATACATTCCTTGTTCACTGTGATAATAAAAATAACACTGTGTAGTACATACTGTAATTTCTGAAACGCTGGAGATTCTGTGTTGTTTGTTGTTAACTAAAGTAGTGTGGGTGATTTTTAAATCATTCTTACCAGTTCTGTATGTCTGCTTACATTATAGAATTATATAAATTGTTTTCATTTGTTGGAATTTTTTATATTTGGATACAGTAGCTCATATATTTGTGGTTTCAGTGGCTTTCTGATCGGAAAAGAAGAGCACTCCAGAAAAAAAATGTCGGTGAGTATTTTTATTTACTGGTACATAATTAATTTTTTATTTTTGTGTGGTAACTAACAACTTTCATTTACTGTCAGAATGTGAAATAGCCTACTTTATTTTATATTGATAATTATTTTGAAACTTGGTGTTTTAAAAATGAAACATTTGTAATCGTGTGAGTGTGTTTATTGGTGTAATTATTTAATGTTATTGAGAAACAGAGTGAGGTCACACAGGCTAACACAACTAGACTCACATTTGAGAAATCCCGAGGTTGGTTCGTTTCTTGTTCAAACTATCCTGATTCCAGTTTTCCATTTTTTAATAATATTATATCAGTCAAGGTGAGTGCTGGGGCAACTTAGTTACTTACTTACAGGCCATGGCTACTTCCCATCGTGGTACTAATTAACAGAGTCATTGGCTCAATCTTGACTAAAGTCATTGTAGATGATATATTAGGCATAGGCCATCGTACTGTTTACTTCCAGCTACTGGCTGACATCTGTTCAGCCTAGAGCCAAGGGGGAGGGGGAGGAAACTGTGTAAGAAGTTTACTGAGAGAAAGTTTGCATCTGCACATCTGGATGTACTGTATAGTGTTTCAAACATCAGCTCTGGCAGGCTTAAGAGAAGTCCTCAAATTCACTGCTGGATGTTGTACAAAAAAGAGAAGCCAATATATGGGAAAGAGTGGTGCATGCATTATAAATAATATAGTCTTTATATATAGAGCACTAAATTGGCATGCAGTGTTTTTGTTCTAGTTTTTTTTTTCTGTGGGATTTACTGTGGTGACAATTTTATTTCATTTTTTTTTCAAAGTGTGGTACGAAGTTAAACAAGTCCTACATTTCTGCTTTAAATCATTTCATATCAGTTCGTCCTGGCTGTGATGTGATGTTACTTTAATATTTTATTGTTTGTATGCTTTCTGTAATGTACATACTGTAATATAGTTTCTTTTGACCATATCCCATACTACAAGTACCAATTGTACAATGCATGTAGCCCAGAGGATAAAGGAAATAAATGAAATCCCATGTTTTTTTAACTTTAATTTTAATAATCATAAGGTAATTTGCTTATAGATAAAATCCCATTAAAAATCCAAATGTAAAGAGGTTTATCCAAACGCCTGTTGACTATTTCAGGTTCAAAAAGGTTGTCATGACTGTTCACTTGTCAGTGTCTTTGTGCACAAACTGTGTATTTCACTGTGCTAAAGATGTTAGAAAAAATTACTTTTATTTCTATGTTATATTTTCCAGAGAATTGAAATTTTTCTAAATAATAGTCATATCTGGAATGGTTTAGGAGTTATAACAAAAACAATTTGTATGAGTGATGTTTCAAATATCATCTTTATCCTTCAGTATAAAATAGACTTGAACTGTGTCTTAAAGAAAAATGTGGTAAGCAATATGTGAAAGCTGAGGAAATATCTGTAGGAAAAAAAAATGGTGGCATTTTATTGGAGTGTTAGAAACAAAAAATACTAATGATTTTGACAGAGGGGATAGAAGTAAGAGGGACAAAGCTAGGTAAGGTGTATATGTACTTTATAGCACTGGAATTTTACACAAACTGTGAAGTGTCTTACTACCTCCCCATCTCATTTGCAGAGCAATTAAGTGTGTATAATATGTAATGTGAAATTTCTCATGCTAAATCTCCTGCTAAAATAGCAAAACAATTTTGCAAAATACTTTTCCCACATATATTTCGCAGCAGGTTTTCATCTTTCAGGAGACTGGTTGATGGCTTCTGTCAGTATTTAACAGCAATTACTTGTGCAATTAACTGCGATTTAGTTTTAAATAAAATGCTAAACGATAAAAATAATGTAATGTTAACAACATTTTCTGAATACTTATGCTATTTTTGCTTTCCTGTATCTATTATGAATTCAACAAATTTATTACAGACTACTATGTATAACTCACCATATTCCTCTTGATACATTTCAGTTATATGCGTCTGTCAATAATTACTGTTTAAAAGTGTACCAACATTGCAGTCTACATAGTATTTCCTTTCACCACAATCTCCCTTTTTTACACAACATTGAAAAGCACAACATTTAAAAGCAATTACACATTACCATACAACTATACCAGTTTCTGTACATTACTACACAACACTAAAATCTCTGTTTCTGTACACAACAATTAAAGAAATTGTACCTCGCTTCACATTCTTTCTCCATACCTCCTCACCCATTTTTTATCTGTACAACAATGCATTGCCCACACGTGTATCACTTTGCAGGTCCATTCTTTGCGGTTGTAGCACTTTACGTTCACTTGTAGTCCTGTGTACCTTCTCCCGTGTTTATTCTTCTCTTGGGAATCCCAGGAAGGGTGTGCTTACGGGGGACTGACTCACTTGCTATGTTACCTTTGAATGCCAAAGCGCGTCCCTCATTTTCCCATCTGAAGTTGGTGGTTGTGAAGTATTCCCAGTGCCCTCTCCTGACACTTTTATTTATAAGCTGTTTTCTATTTTATTTTGCTAAATGGTGATGGAGTTACTAACCAGCTGATATGATTGGGAGGACTGGTCAACCCCTAGATTGTGCTATACCGCTTTAAATTTGGTATTCACACCTGTTTACCCTGCTCCAATGGTTCCAGTTCTTTGGCATTGTGTCACTTATCAAAGTTTCGCTTGCTATGCTTCTTCAGAAGACTATTACGTTCCTGAATTGTCTGCAGTGTTTGTCTGTCCCACTGTGGCTTCAAAGTTGCTGGTGATGTGGGTAGAGTGGTCTTCAACCTCTTGCCAAACAACAACTGTGCTGGTGAAAATCTGCACTCCAGTGGTGTGGCCCTATATGCCAGTAATCCCAGGTTTGGATCCTTTGACTTAGACAGAATCTTCTTTGCAACAGCTTCTGCGCTCTCTGCTTGTCCGTTGGATTCTGCGAATCATACACTGGACGTGAGGTGAATTAAACCGCATTGTTTGGAAAACTGCTTGTACTCAACAGATGATAATAACATCCCTCCAACACTGCGCACTGTCTCAGGAATGTCAGGTCATGCAAATATATTTTTCAGTCGAGCAATCACAGCCTCTGATGTCTTCTGATCCAGGTTTACAACTTCCATGTATTGTGAATAGTCGTCTTACACCACTAATTATTGTACCCCCTGCATCTCTATGATGTCCTATCTCAGTTCAGTCCACTGTCGCTCTGTCAGCAGTGAAGCCATAAGGTTTTTCGCTCTTTGCTGTCGCTGTTGCAGACTCTGGGTCACTTCTCAGCTAAAATGTTGATGTCTTGTGAGATATTGTGCCACCACACAGATTCTTTAGCTCTCCGTATGCATTTCACAATCCCCATTTGCACTTCATGTATTTTGTCTATGTATGTACGTAAATCTTTAAGGATGAAAATTCTTGTACCATATGTGATCAGTTCATTCTGATAAGTGAGATGGGTTCTGTGGGGCCAGAACACAATGCACTTACTGTCAAATCTCTGAAGAATATCCCGTTTTAGTGTTTTACAGACTTTATCCTTCTCTCACACTACCTTGATTTCTTATAATTGAGCATCTGAAAAAGGTGTTTCCTGCAGGACACTTTCAACGAAGAGTTCTTATTCCATGATCTTGAGCCGTTTTCAGTAGAAACGACACCCAAAATAAGTTACCAGCTCCAAATACACAAGGGGCAAGAAAAAACCATGTCCACTAACCAACGCTTATAGCTCGTTAGGGACCAGGACTTTGTTTGACACATCGTTCTTGAGCCAAGAAAACACAAAATAGTTTAAATCTCATGTAATAACCAATTCCAGAAGTAATTCTCCTTTACACTAGTTACATTCGTTTCCACAACATGCCATTAAATATCCATGAACACTGATAAAATTACAATTCATATTACAATTCGTAAAGAATCTCTCATATTATCGATGAGCCTGATGTACATACAAGTGCACTTTAATCCTCTCCTTTGACAATCGCCCCCATTTGACTCGTGGGCAGCTATGCTTTACCACTCACTCACTGATGCTCGACACGTTTCCTCCCCAAAAATGTGGAGTTATTTTCACAAAGTTAAAACCATTTGGGCCCAGAAATCGACCTGTTGCGTCCCGCATGCGGTGTTATGCCAAGCACGAGCTATCATTCACTACAGTGCCGTCGCTAAAGACTTCGACAGCCCAACTGCCGGTGTGCCCCAATTTACACTCACTCGGGAAGGCGACGAGGGAAACTGTCCCCTAAGGGAATTGGTCACTCACCAAAATCCTCAATGAACCTTTCAAGTTAAGGACGCTCACCACTCCCGGAGCAGAGAAGATCACTTATGTCCTTCTTCAGCACGACAGCGCGAGCTACACTTGCGTACTTTTTGCCCCCCGGCACGTCCATTCTTCTACACGTGAATTACCGCCTACCAAGGCACAAGCCCGGATCCCAGAGCTCGCGATGTGAGCTGCTCGGCTTCCAACCTGAGAGTGACTCCTCTCTCTCCGCGCCGCGACACCGCTGCTCCCTCGCCTCACTAGCGCCCCTGCCGCCGGCGGAACTCGACCCCCCTCCCTCCAGGTCCCCCCTCCATGGCCAGTGGAGCGGAAGGTCCGGTGGGGAAGGGGAGGCCAAGGCACCGTCAACCGGGGCGTTCCCTCTCTCATTAAGAGGCGGCCGAAGCCAGCCTCGAGGTTCATATCAAATAGGGGCAAACAGACACACTGCTCAAGGCCCCAACTCAAAACTCACGAAAAACCCCACAACTGAAACTAAAACTCAAACCCCAAAAAGAAACAAACCCAAGAAAATACGACCTAAAAGCAGTAGCATCCGTTCAACCCCCCACCCTATCAAACCCAATACCCAGAGAGCAAACTCCACAGGTCCCATTCACACATCCCTCCACATACCAAGCCCACGAGACTAGACCGAATACATATATTGCAAGACACACTGTGGTACCAAACTTTATAATCACCTGTCAATCAGTGAACGACTAACAATACATGCTAACTCCATAAAATGTAGAAACACATTACTCATTGAGATCACTCCCCAAAATAAGCAAACCAATATATACATAAGATGGAGTATACACTTCAATATAAACTACTAATATATCACAAAAGCGTACCTCGTCGTGCGCACGACTAACATCTAACTAGAAACACTAGATTATTAAAATTTCACAACCAAAACATAATAACCGAGCCCACTGCTCTCATCATGTATGTGATACCATAGTACTAAGAAAATCCTTACTACTCTATTGAAGCCTTCATTCAATAAATTACATTAAATAACAAACAGATAATTATCCTTAAACACAATACATATTAATCCACATGACTAGACTTCTTTGGTGCTCATATCACTATTAACTATGAGGCAGATATGGAATTCCATTTACACTTCAATACCATTATGGACACTAAATGAACAATACAATACACTGGCCAGTGACACACTAACACATTAAAACAATTACATGACTCTCAAGGTCAGGTATTATACCGCTTCCAGTGTGCAACGTGTGCCTTACGCAACACAAATGGGTTACTTTCTTTATGCGTCATCCACGTGTTTTCTCCTAAGCATTTCTGCAGAACGTACGGACCCTCGTACCGGGGCGACAGCTTAGCAGAAATTTTAAACGCGAGGTCAGAGAGGCGAAAGCTCCTACACAAAACCTTATCTCCCACTTTAAAGGGGTTTGCACTCCTACCCACATTATACCTGCGAGCCCCTAAGGTTTGTGCTTCCATTAAACGCTCCTTAACCCTAGATAACAGTACCTTGCGTTGCGGCTCGGTGTGTCCAGAATCTAAGGGAGGTATACCCTAGATATTAAGTAAGGGGTGTGACACACGCCTACCCAAGAACACCTGTGCAGGATTTTCTCCGGTACTCTCATGAAGCGCATCATTGAACCCCAAGTTAATCCACGGGATCTGCACATCCCACTCGCTGTGTACAGGATCGCTGAATATCCCCAAGGCAGCCTTAAGATTACAGTTCACGCGTTCCACTATATTTCCTTGTGGAAAGTGCGGACTGCTAAAGGAATGTTTAATGCCCCACTCACTGCACATAATTTTAAATTCATTGCCAGCAAAGCAAGTAGCGTTGTCGCTAACTAGCTCAGCCGGTGCCCCAAACATATTCCACACCTGGTTAACTAATATTTCTGTAAGGGCCCTTGCCTTAATACTCTTAATGGGCAATATAAAGGTGAATTTAGAAAAAATATCCAAAACCACTAGCAGCCCTATATGGCCCTTCTTGGAACGAACCAAGGGTCCAAATATGTCAATATGTACCTTCGCCCACGGACTGGTGGGTTCTTCGGCCGCATAAAGTCCCAACCTAGTGTTTTTGGGTGCCTTAAACTTTTGACACTTTTCACACGTTCTTACGAACCCCTTAATATCACTACTCATTCCCGGCCAATAAAAATCTCTCCTAATCTTTTCCTTAGTTCTTAACAACCCCAGGTGGCCTCCCACCGGCTGATCATGATAGTAGCGCAGTATCATCCCGCGAACGGCTTCGGGCACCAATACCTTCCTTTTCCCGCCCTTCTCCACATAGTACAATATCCCGTTATCCATGACATAGGGGACCTGAACACCGGTGCTCAAACCTGCCTTAAGAATCTTA
>PNEQ01113243.1:0-14276 GCA_003012365.1 Medauroidea extradentata
TTTGTGAAGATTTTGAAGAAGAAAAAGGTATTTGTCAAATGTATTGTATACACTATTGAAATGTCATCATGTATGCCGGCCCAGAAGCCCAGCGAAAAGTCATCATGTTTAGCCGATTGAGTTTAGTCCTTTTAGCCATTATTTTTCTACATGTTTGTTGCTTTTTTCAGTTTAAATCTTTTTGGTAATATTTTCATCAATAATTAGACATTCCAATGAAATTTCTCTGTTCTTGAATATTTTTTTTTAAATTGCTGTTATGTTTTGTCGATTGGAAAATTCAGGATGAATAGGCTTACCACTATAAAAATTTCTTTAACTATGTGCTTTGGAGTAGGGAAATTATTTCTTTATGTTCTCAAAGAGATTTGTCCAAATTTTTATATTTATTTTCGAGGATTCTTCCCTACCCTGCACAACTTTCACCTCTCTTTCTTCATACATTTTCCCAGATCCTGTCTCAACACTCACCTTACCTACTACTAAACTTCCAACGAAACTCCCAACCTCAGCACCTACATGCATTCCCGCCGTCTGTTGGGGTCAATACCCCCATTGTTGCGCCTATATCGACTCTCCTCCTTACCCACCTGTGGCCACTGTCGGAACTACACAGCTTCGCCCCAAGTCTCCTCGGGGAAAGTACAGCCTCTCCCATTTCCCACACTGCACAACGAGAGGTGGGAAGAGTCCAACAAGGGGTAAAGAACAGCAACACCCGGAAGCAGGTCAACACCTGAGTTAAGGCACCTGCCACACTACCCCTGAGCCTCTCACTGACTAACCCTGTTTTATTGAGACAGTTTTGGAAACAATACACATGTGAACTGAGAATTCAAATCAGAAATACACTGCACTAAACTTACAATTTCAGCTGTTTCCTGTTGCTGATGCAAAAGCATCAATAACTGTGTAAAGGATAATACAGTTATACTTATTAATATGGTGTGTTCTGGACCCCTCACCATACACTATTTATTTATTGATACAGTCTCAACTTGTTCAATAGGTATGCCAAATACTTCAATGTCGTACAATTGAGAACCTAGGGAGCCAAATACTGTAATGTTATTTACATATTCAAATTAGAGAAACACAAGTACTCACATGGTACCTTGGATCTTGATAGTGTCCGCCCTATGGCCATTCATCTTCTGCCTAAGAGTGTTGGTGGTGAGGCCTTTGTACTCTGCTGTACAATGTTTGCACTGTAGATGGTAAATTAGGTTCTCAGTGGCACAGGATGGGGTAGGTTTGGTTTGTGAGCCTGCTGTTGAAGGATGTGCTTGGCTGATGTATGGCACATGTGCCGCAGCGTGGACTACTGCATGAATGTGATCCCTTGGTAGTGGTAGGTGTCTTGACTATTTTACTAGGTGGTAGTTTGGGACGAACTAGTTCATTTCGAAGGTTAGGAGGGCATTTGAAGACTAGTCTAGGAGCTTTTACGAATAAATTCTTAGTAAGATGTGAAGACAATAAAATTTTGAGACCAGAATTAAGAATGGTTTTCAGTTTTCTAGAATTTCATGATAGGGTACCATTAGAAGAATATCATTGCTGTTAGTCTTGCTAGCTGTTCTCTTGTCTGAGACAGCCAGCTGGATTTGGTTGTGGACCAATTGTTTAGGGTAGCTTCACTCACAGAATGCCTGAGCTATGCGGTCACACTGTCTGTTAAGGTCTTTCTCACTGGATCGTATTCTTGGCTCTAGTTGCAAAGCTGTATGGTAGAGATTTTTTGGCATGGAACGGTTGGTAGCTGTTGAAATGAAGGTACCGTAGGATGTTTATGGGTTTGGTGTGAACAGAGGTTTCAATCAGGCTATTGTGGAGGGTTAGTTCCACACCCAGGAATACAGTGTGAGACTGGGAATATGACCAGGGAGTACACTATGAGGGTATCCTACATAGACGTCCAAATCATAAATATATTGTCACTAAAGAATATCCAGCAGAAATGTTGGGTCGGTTGGTGATGCAGAAAATATTCTTTGAGTATATCTACGAACAAGTTGGCACATGAAGGGGCTATGTGAGTGCCCATTGTTGTTTCCCTGACCTGTAGGTAGACTTTGTCCTGAAACCTGCTGTAATGTCTTTATTTAACTGTGAGACACGTTGGCTTCATGTCTCATCGACAACAAAGATATTAGAGATGGTGACACAGATTGGGACAAGGGAAGGAACTGGGAGAGAAATCTGACATGACTTTTGTTAACGTGCAGTTTCACCCCACAAGCAGAATTTTCCATTTATAAATCATAACAATATTTTCCTTGATATTACTAAAAAAAATTATGATGCTTTAACATTATACAAATACCTTCAGTACAAATCACTCGTTTTTACATACACATTACCTGATTGCTTTGAAAAGGTGAGAAGACCATTATAATTTAAAAATAGAAAATTACTAACTGTGACATCAATATTGGTCAGCTATTACAGATTTATGAGTTTATAGAAAGGTGTTTTACTAGAGCATGGTAATTATATATTTTAAATGTGTGTTTCTAAACAACCTAACAATAAAAAAAAAGGTACAGTAATTCCAACTTAGCTTGTGATGTCCCACCTTAAGGGACCAGATCATCTGGAGCGACTTCAGTAAGTTGTATGTACTACCTTTAATAACCTCGCCATCAACACCACATGAAGCTTACTTAATAAAAGTACATATTAACTGAAACTGACTTTCCCAGACCATATTTGCATTCGTCAGACATTCATTCCCTGAAATTTTCAGTTCTATTGACTTCCCACGTCAGTGGAATGTACCATGTCTCAAAAATGAAGAATCTTGGACAACAATGTTGACTTAAAATTTCATTCAGTTTTCTAAAGTAATCTGAGTGGACCACATTAAAACTAAACAAAATTAAATCAAAATAATTACACAGTTTGGAGATTTTTTTAAAATGAAGTACAACAAATTTCAAAAAACGCAATCATAAACCACCTCCATTAATTATCAATGACATAATAAAATCAAAAACATTATTAAGCATAAAAAATTTTGGCAATATAGTTTGGGATTTGAATCCACTTTTTGACACTTTCATATTTTTTGTTATCACATCCTTTCAGTTGACTAATCATTGCATTTCATTTATTATCACGACCATAAGTGATAAATGATCCCAATACTAAAGTTCGTTCTAATTATAATAAAATAATTAATAAAACTCCTACACACTAAATAGATGTATATGGCTAAGGTATTATTCATCTTATGGTCTAGTACCCCTAATCATACACAACTACAGCTGGTTTCTATTCCACAGACCTTACCAGCATAATGCATAATATTTTAAGCATACATTCTACCAAAACACTTTACTGCATTTACAGAGCAAATGTTTTAAAACTTTAATTCTATACAGGATGTTTCAGAAATATTTTTGCAAACTTGTAGGGTGGGTTACTAGCAAAAAAAAAAAAGTCCATATGAACATAGACCCAGAAATCTTTAGTTTTGAGTCTTTAATTAAAGTTTAGATCAATGTGAGGTAACTGGTAATAAAATTAACGTTGTTAGATAACTGAATTATGTTATCGATACAAGTATGCTGATGCCCACATTTGTATTCTCTATGGCAGATGTGGAAATATTTGATAGGGTGTGAGTGCATGATCCGACATGTGTATACATGTGAGGAAGCAAGAGACTGTCATTTTGAACATATACCGCAAGTTTCTGAGTTTGCTAGGGCCGCGGTAGTCAAGGGTTTACACCTCTCGCCTCCTACTTAGGCAATTTGGGTTTGATCCTCTGTGGGGCCCATATTTCTCACGGGTGGGAAACGTAGTGGATGTTGCCATTGGCCAGCGGGTTTTAACAGAGCTCCACACTAAACTCACCTCATCCATTCCTCAGGCCAAAAGGCAACATGCCTGTCTCGTTAGTCAAGCAGACAGCTCACCCTTCATCACGGCCTTCGCCCACCTACATTGTGACCTTGCCGCAAGGCGGGAAACACATAATCACTTTCATTTTCATTTCATTCTAAGTTTCTGGCAATTTCACCGATGCTAGCAGGCCTATCAAATCCTCACAGTACATGTTCGAAATGACATCCTCTTGCTTCCTCACACATATGCAAATGTCGTATCATGCACTCTCAGACCCTGTTAAATACTGCCATGTCAACAATAGAGGGTAAAAATTAAGGGAATCAGCGTTCTTGTATTGTCAACATTACTAAATTATCTAACATTAATTTTACTACCCATTGCCTTGCAACATACTAAAATATACTTTCATTAATAAAGCAAAAACTCAGGATTTCCAGAACTATGTTTACATGGAACTTTTTTTCTTGTGTTGGTGTAAGGAACCAATCCTCCAAGTTTGTAAAAGTATTTCTGTAAGTCGGGAGCTGAAATTTGAAAAATTTAATGGAAGGAAATTCAAAAGGACTAGGCCTACAGCGTCCACTCACCGCAATCTGTATCTCTCTCTTGGAGATGTTGAGGTCATGTTCATTGTTGACATACATCCTCTTGAGTGCATATCGAGTGCCTCCACTGTTTGCCTTAACTAGGAACACCACCGCAAAGCCACCTACAAAAATTACACATTCAGTACAGCACATTACCTAATAAGCGGTTCCTTTTCATCATTTGTACCACATTTTCATTTTTGTTTGAAAAATAACAACATTATTACTTAATTAAACATTTGTGGAAGTCAATTTAGAATTGAAAAACAATTCTTAGTATTATTTTTTGCTATCCATGTAATCATATATTTTGTCAAGATAATGCAGTCCTTCAGCGTATTCCCTAGCGCAGTGATTGAATGTAGAAAACACTAGCATTACACACAGTCCGTCAGAAATTCATCTCTCCTGCAAGATGTAGGCTCATTGAGGTGGCCGCCTGGCTGGCACTCGAACTGCATGCAGCGTGTTCGGGGTTACGTTTTTTCTCAGAGGTCAATAACTATGCGTCCACAACGCTTATCTAGGAAAAGAAAACTCACTTCAGACTACTTGTGAATATGGAAGCATTTTTTTAAAGCCCTCAAACTTGGCTAAAATCTGCTTTTCCACGCAGTTGTTTCTCAAGATATATTTAACGGATTTGTTCAAAACTGAGGTCTACAAGTACATTGGACTTTGCTACAGTGACGCGTTGAATAAAATGATGGGGTCACTGCTTAAAGTCCCACAGTAAAAACATTACGGCGGGAACATTGCACTCGCATTGATGACTCTGGTCACATCACAATACATGTGCCAGCAGACGCTCGTAGCGCCTCGTATATTTTCGCCTCACACACACAAACGCACCCGTCACCAGGTGGCCGCTTTAAGTTACAAAAAAATGTTCCCTAGGATGCCCTTCAAGTATTTCTCTACTGATATCCAAACAATTGTAGACTTCAACTAATGTGTTCTGGGGTAATTTATTTAGAATGCCTAAGTACAAAACTAATTTGAAATAGACATTGAATAGAAAGTCTGAAGGTGGTTGTGACATAATTGAGGATAATGCTGGCACATGACAGTTCAGTACACTTGTTGCATTGTGCTGAAGTAAACCCGCAGTTCAAACGATTGAGATATCTAAAGTAAGCTGTCACATGAGACAAGATAAAAATGAAGATTTTATACCATCAGGAAAGGCTCCTGCGATAAGAGAAAAAGAAAGCTAATTTAACTAAAATCGGACTTCCTTATCCCACTATATTTCTCGTTCCTCCAGAAGTGCATATCAGTTATCTCACGAGACAGTTCGTAGATTTACTTTACTTTTTCACAGTATTTTATAAAAATATCTTTTTGCTATCTAATATAACGGATTGACATATTGAGCAGGACAGTGATGTTTAAAGTATGGATAAGTTAGTAAGAACTTATATTATTTAAAGTTAAATATATAACCATTCCATATATTTGTGTACTTTTAAAACAGGTTTTTGAAACTTTTTCGCATTTAAGGTTAGCTAACTACCACAATTGATCAAGTATATCTTATAGTGTTTGAGAAGTTAAACATCTCAAGACTAAATAAAAATACACAATTTGAGGAATGAAGGACAAATTTAAATGATATTAAGGCTAAACTAAATATGCAATTTTATTGGCAAAATACACTGGAGGATTTGCAATGACCACTCTCAACACGCTTGGCTAATACATGTACGACACACTTTCAGGAGGAGGTCATAAGGCAGTATGAAAGTAAACAAAAGCACTGGTACAAGTACCCAGACAATACTTTTGTGATATGGGTGAAAACCATAGAGTAGTACTTGGACCACCTTCCTAAGAGTTGGTACAGCAATTCAAAGTTCACTATAGACGTCAAAAAGGAAGGAGGTTGATGTTCTTGTGACCAGAACTGTAAACACTCTAAATTACAAAGTACACAGAAAACACGCACAGACCGATACTTGAATGCTAAATCTCACCACCCACCAGCAGACAAGAGAACGTTCTCCTTCACCCTGGCGAACTGTCAAAGACAAATGTGATGATTCAAGATTGATCAAGAGCTTCCACACATAACTAACAGTCAAGTTGCAAATAGTTACAACGTAATTCAAGAAAGATAACACCAAAAAAATAAAATACTCTGAACAACTTGAAGAGAGAGCAGATACTGTAGGCAACCAGCACGTCACACTCCTATAGGCTGCCCGTGGTAAAGTAAGCAATTTTTAAAGAACATATTGTCTAGCACAAGAATGAAAAAACATTTATGTTGTGACTTAGACATTTTAACTGTCGAGTACAGCACAATCAATACTCTCTATTACCTAGGGTATCATGTGCAGATTAAAATGTCTCAGAAAAATACAAATTGGCTTAAAAAAAAAAAAAGTAACCAGGATTTTGAAACTACTCACTTTATTGTAAATCACACTGCATTCAAGGACACCCACTGACATTATACAGACATCCATGGATGGCAAAAAGTTAACTTGTTTAGAAAATTCTTGTCAACTGTAACTTTCAGTATCAACTCTTAAATTAATAACTGTGCTAAATTTCTATTATTACTACACCTTAATAGCAATTTATTTTAAAGTTTGGTACGAGGTACTAGGTAAGCATCTCAAGGCAATATAGAATGAAAAATAAACTACTGTGGAAACCTAAAATATCTGGCCATTATCCACACAACCTGAATGATACACAATTTTTTTATGCACACAATAATAGTTTATTAAAATATTTCTTAGAACAGGATGTCTAACTAGATTGTAAAAATTTTACTTAGTGAATTTTTCTTGACTTTTCCATGACAAGTTCTACTTACTGGTGCCGGATTATGAACCTAGCCAAAGTGGTAAAATTTTATCATCAATTCCAAGAATACTTGAATATTCTTCTACTCAAAAGCCTGAGCAAACTTGTAATAAACATATTGTTACATGCAACACATGACATAATAAAATTAAAATGCATAAACGCATTCCATTCAAAATTCCATTCTAAAATTTCTCTGTGGATTACATACTGGGTTGATAGCAAAATTAAACAGTTTTCTACTAAATATAACGGGAAGTGCAATTATAAAACATATTAAAATATGCATAGGCCTACTAAAAATAAATTCCAAACAAATTACAGTATATAATACTGTACTTGTCTCTGTTTTCGTGATTTAGGCTTAGTAGTTAACAGTTTTGTCATAAAAACTACTCAAGGATCAGTCTAAGTTTACATTTCAGTCCAAACTGAAAATTTTTGTATAAAAATATATGTCACTAAATGCTCACTTAAAATTCACCCGTTGTTGTTGGCTTTAGTCAAGATTTCAGTCCAATCCAGAATTTCCACAAAAAACGTACTAATAAACTGCGAGGCCATCTTGCACCCCTGGGCCTAACTAAAATTGTACGTTGAAACATTACTTATTACTGAGCACGTAAAATATGAACAGGGTAACATATTTCGCAGTACATACAGCAGAAAATTCTGTTTAAAAAATTTACTTACCTATAAACAGAATTCAAATACACAACACTGAGCATGATTCCAACCACGTGTTTCACAATATTCCAAATTACAAATTCACAGCACAGTTTTCGACATGTTGTCTTCAGATATACGACATAGCAAAAATATAAGTTTTCACTAATTGTGTGTGGCGAGACAAAACTATTCACAAGGAAATTACGGTTTGAACGTAATTAGTAATCTTTTCTAACTAGCACAACGTGGCCAACATCTATTACACATAAATAAATGAGCGCAGCATAGCACACAGCAACCAAGTCCTCACGCATGTGCACAGCAGAATGAGGGACAGTTGAACATCAGGGGCTAGTAACAAGTTCTGCCAATTGCAAATAGAGCATAGCACATCTGTACCATAACCATAGAGTAAATGAAGTACTGTACTAGTACCGTAACCATCAATGGCTTCTGAGTGTCAAAAACATCAATCCGCACTATTATTCAAATTTTTTTAAGCATTGTAATCAATATAAACCTAACTTTGAGTTGTCTTTTTAAAGATTTATGTCATCAATTATATACATGTACACCTTATTATTTATTTTACGTGCACAGTGCACGAGAAATACTGGTAGTGTGAACATGCACATCTGACAAATTACTTGTCAAGAATATATCACCAGAAAAAAAATTTTGTGACTCATAGCAAAATATACAGTAGAGCTCCGATTTAACAAATTCGGGAATAACGAAAACAGTGATTTAACGAAAGGCTTTTTAGGAACTATAAAAAAATAACCAAAAATTTATTAAATAACTCTGTAATATTGATAAAATAAAATATAAAGTGTAGTGTAAGCCTATTAAAAATATGTTTACTGGCCGCAGTATATTCATTTTTTTTCCGTAGAAAGTGTTAAACCATCCGTCGAGGTTCAAAAACAAGATAGTTAAATGTTGCATAACAAACGTGTGCCTAGATCCTCATCCTGGCGGCTGGTGAGTGAACGAGCATCTAGATACCAAGTCCACACAGCGCGGCAGCGGACAGCACGGGTACTAATTCACAGAAAGTGCTTCGTGTCTCCGCCAGAATGCGCTACAGTGCGGCGTGCTTTACCAATTAATTCTTTTACCAATAGAATGCAGTGGTTTCCAGCATGATTATTTTCTGTCGCGTCCCGTGGTAAAACTAGAGCATCTATAAAAAAATACTTAATTGTATTATTTATGCTGACTTTTTACAACTAGTTTATTAACGTAAATAATATCTTTCGCAGATGCTAAAAAAACGCTAGAGTACAAAGAATTTTTAAGTGAGCAGCAACCAGTTTGTTTCATGAGTGCAGCGGCCTGTAAGTTACAATTGCCGCCGCTGTGCATATTTATTTAATATTTTACAGTTATCTCGCAAACTTTTACTTCAAGTTTCATTGGTTTTTTTATGTAAATTTCCTAAATTTTCTTTGAGGAGTGGAAGAGAGACGAAAAGAAAGATGGCTCTGCGGTGTTTATAATCACTTCTCAAGTGTTGATCAGGCGAGTGAATAGCCTAACTCACCGGGTGCACACTCGAGTGTACAACCGGCAGTTTTTAAAGTTTTTTTCGCAGAATTTTTTTCTTTTACGGCCGCAGCTTACCTATTGATAGTAACTGCGGTATGTTATTGTTGTGGGCTATCGTACTTTTTTTTAAAATTACCTCCATTTCCGACGAAACATGCCCGAGGATTTAACTTTTTTTTTGGGGGGGGGGGGGATTTAAAGTTGGATTTAACAAAACATCGATTAATAGTTAACATTTTCGTGTCCCAAGGCATTTCATTTAATCGGGGTTCTACTGTACTTCAAATTGACTTTTTTGGGATGTTCATGACCTAGTAGACATCCTGTCTAAACAGTCTTGCATTACAACAATAAATCAATTAATTAACTGATGTATATTGAAGTATGAGGAAGGGTGGGGGAGGGGAGAAGGGATTTTCAATCTACTAATTTTATAAAGGACACCGGAGAATCCAAGGGCACTCGAGGAGAAAATTTTAACTTTGAGTTGTAAAATGGTGTTATTTAAGCACAAAATGAGGGTATTCTAACCACAAGTCGAAGTCCCTTCCTCTCTTGCAGTGTCATTGCGTCTGGCTACCTCTATTTTATATGTACAGTAGAACTCTGTTATGTTCTCACTTACGTTTTCCTATTTATAAAGCACAAATTTTAAGCCCCTTTGAGAAACATAATAACAGGGTTCTATATATAAGATACTATAATAAGACAGCTCTCTAAGTGACGTGGGACTGAGCGACCTGATGAGCCATGCCACCTTCCCCTCTTCTGCTTGCAACCACCAGTCACTGCGATAAGACGAGCAGACTGTGCCCCCTCCTCCTCCCCCGTCTTCCTGCCCCTAGCGATGCCGGGCTGCTCCCATCCGGCTTATCACTAATCCTGCACCTTCTGAATGGGTGGGCACATGTAAATTATCCTTGGCAGGCACTCAGCTCAGACATGACTGAATATTAACACAACACCTGGATATTTCGGCTTACAACAACCAGCATTGTCGGCAAGCCATGAGAATGCTCTGGGTGTCGTCACAGGCCACTGTAGATACCTGCACACTGCGACCAGGAAAGAGTGATTGTGGCTTTCGTGATGGACTTGGCAGCGAGGAACGTCGCGAGACCAGCGGATAAAGGAAAGACTGCACTGCCCAGTGTGAATGATGGTGCAACTGTTGGAGTGGTGTAAATGAGTGCGAGAGCAGACAAACAGGACATTGCGAGACGTTTTTGGAAAGACACTTATGAGATTGGAGGACTGATTTCAGAGAGGACATTTATTAATTCAATACAACGGTAGTAATTTAGACTTTTAGGGGGATTACCTCTGTAAATAATATCTGTAAATATTGATCAAAAGAATGTGAATCACTAGGGTTGTGTGCTTAACGTTGAATGTTTTATTGGGATAGTAATAAATTAAGAAATTTAATTCAATTACTTAATTATCTAAGCACTCATCCCAGTTGAACATGGCTGCACCCTGGACAGCAAAGTTGTTATAACACAGAAAATTCTACAACCAGTTAGCAAACGTAATGTTATTAGTAAATTATATTTCCACCTTTAATTGCACTGCCTGTTTTGAAAGCTATCTTACAAGTAAATATTATGAATTTTATTTTTCTTTAATTAAAAATTAAAAGCAGAAAACAATACCATAAGTAACATTAATTCTATTATAATCTATCATTTTATGAAACTATTGACCAACTCCAGGAGCAGCAAAAATTTCCCTTGCCAAATTTGTCCATCAAAAATGGAGTGAACTGACATGCAAACTCACTGACCACAAATACATCTATGAACCATTCAGTAGTCATCCTATCATTACATGTTCAGTATTGACATTCAAAATAAAAGTGTGGCACATGTCCTCTAATGGAAATATATCCAACTTAGAAACTATAGTAAAATGCAACTTTTAGCATTTAACACAAAGTTAAAAAAATATGTAACACAAATTAAGGATGAAAGCATAGGTCACCAGTCCTGTAATGAGCAATTCTTAGTTGCTATTCTTAAGCAGACAAACAGGGAAGAATATTCAGAGGACAGCTATACAGATGAAGCAATGCAAACTCTGCACTCTTCTTGATAACCAAACCAGATTGCGATAATTAGAAAATATTTCTGTGAAATTAAATGGACATGAGCAGCACCACAATGTAAGGGTGTGTAAAATATGATATCCTCAAAAAATGCTACTAGTAACGGCACTGTGCCGATCCCACGTGCGAAAAATTCTGATGGGTATTTGAACCTGGATTGCAGTGGCAGGAGGCAAATGCTCTACCCAACGTGCCACAACTGTGAATACCTACCTTGGTATGAAACAGTAGCAGATTTTACCTTTAGGCTTCTGAGGAAGGTGGTAAAGATCTCTTTAGCTGTTAGTCACACTGGAGGCTAATTCAAAAAGTAATTTCCATCCCAATTGATTTACAATCCCAAAATCCTGAACTTTCATGTGTTTGTCCTATATTTCATTTATAGACACAAAAGTAAATCTATTATGCAGGGATATAAGTGTTTGGTTGATAATAACTTCGAAATTTTGATAAAAAAATTCGCCTAAACCTAAACCACGGAATCTATATTTCCATGTATGTTTCGTCAGAGCCCACATTAGTCTGCCACTCCAACATCCAGATCACCTCACACGTGGTATCTGTAGTGTTAGGGAATGTGTGCTGCCGAGGTTGGTAGTAGTGTTAAGTTATATGGCGCCGCGGTGTGCCGTGGCAGTTGTGTGTTGTGGCTTGTAAGAGAAGGTCTGAAGTAAAGTGGTGTCAAATAGACTTCGGAACTGAGTGTGGTCATTCACAACAGTATCCAACAGATAATTCATTTTTTTGGCTTGTTCATTCTCATTTAAAATGCAAGAAAAATTTGCTTTTGAGTTCAATAAATTCACTGAACTAATTGTTTTACTGTTCCACTATTTGCATTTTGCCCTTTATAATTATACTCAAGAACAGGAAAGTTTGGCAAATTCACTGACATGCATGTTAGAATCTATCATTTTATGTATACTCAAGTCCCGACCATTTGCCCACAAACTGCTACTTAGTGGAACCGCAGACAATGAACAAATAGACAACGCTTGAATATACATAGGACAATGAAGTTTAGCATGCGGGTCATTGAATTCGTGAAATTTTTCTGTCCCTTTATCGACATTATAAAAACTTCATACGAATATTGTTTCTGTGAATGAAATGTAGCTTAATAGCCTAGCCTGAGACATCTAATTTCTTGTCACTAAATAGCTTCATATTCAAGTTCTGAAATAAAACTAAGGCAAAAGTGGACTCATCTCTTGTGGTCAATGATATAGGTGTGTTTATTTTAAAAGGCAATCTTTAAGAAGTCAATTAAAATTAACTATAAACAAGTTATGAAAGAAATGACATGTTAAATTTTTCAAGCAAAACATTTGGAATTTGTTTATAGTGAGCATTCTACATTCCAGGCAGAACAATGCATCTCTGCGAACTTCACAAGTTACACAAATGTGACGTGAGCTTGTGACAATCCAGAGCATCACTTCCAGACCACTGATAGGCTTGAAAGGTCAATTGGCTGGCTGACCTTAAATGATGAGTAGGTCAACAAAAAGGACCTTTACAAAAACACCAACAGAAAATTTCATTATTAGTACAGTACAGCCTGAGCTACAAATTATTAATGAGTGGCATAATAAACATTGTTGGAAAAAAATATGTACAGCAACAGATTGACATCACTACTTAACCTCATATAATATCTGATTTATACGAAAACAGCTACATAATATAAATAACCCAAAGGCAATCATTAAGCACAATAAAATTTATAGTAAGTTATTTCAAGAAGTAATTAAAAATTTTAAGCTTCACAACTAACTTGAATTAACTGGGAAATATTAAAATAGAAATATTGTTGAAACACATACTTTAAACACCTACACGACTGTACTGAACAAAGATGATGCAGTTGACATATTGAATTGTTTCTTTAGTTATGTAAGAGGTGAAAATCATCCTGGGCTGGCTAAATAAAACTGTTTAGTGTTAGAAATAAATTGAAAGTGCAAAATAAACCAAAATAAATATTTTTTCAAATAAATTCAAACAAACATCTAACAAATATTTGCATCTTGGTTGTTTGACACTCATTTGTTCCGTACTTCAATGTTTCACAAAGAGATGTCTCTACAGTCCATGTTTACATGCCAATCTGGATCAACAATTTTTCAGTAAACGCATTCAAGTCCACAATCACTTTATGTTTGCTCCATGTTTAATCCAGTCCAAGTTCAGTCGAAACAAATATTTTACTATAAAATCGCTATTTATCCCAAAGTCTTCATAAAAAGAGTACGTTGACCTAAATATATGACTTTTCGAAATTGCAAAGTCTATATTCTCTTTGGATGAAAGGATATGTCTTGCACCTTTCCTATAGCCTATATAACTGAATGAATAAATAAATAAGACAAATTTTTGGTTGCTAAAATGATTAAACATAAAAATAAAAAAAGGTGTCAGTTTAAATAATTTACTTTACGCTAAATAATAACATATTTACAAAAAGACAAACGGTTCCAAGTGACGACTCTAATGTGATAATTGAAGAAAATGTAAATGCTTTATCAGGTTCCTTTCCTAAAAACAGTTTTTTTTAAAACCACTTACTAATACATTTGAAGTACATGTGTATGTAAGAACGCAAGTTTTTAATGTTTAAAGTTATGACTATTCAATGGAAAAAATTTTTAAGGTTTAACCAACAATTTGGAACTAAAGAATTGTGA